>JALBCR010002115.1:0-172647 GCA_030710515.1 Abscondita cerata
TTTTATCCAAGTATTAAACAATAAAAATTTTGAAAATTTATTTGTTTTTATAGAAATGTAAAACAGTAATGCATTCATAACGGGTGTTATCCGCTAAACGATTGTTTTAAAAATTAAGATATCAAATCAAATATACTAAGTTGTTAGAAATGAATAATAGTTTCATTGTGTATTGTGTAACACTTGCAGAAATGCTCTTTTGTGCATGTTACGCATTATTATCGTTTCTAAAATAATACTGAATGGATTAAGTAAGAAAGTCGTGTGCTACAGAATCATTAATAAAATTTCTAATAAAAGTCTCCACTTAAACAAAAATGAATAAAAAGTTATCAATTATTAAAAGTATATCGGGTGTTACATAAGTACTGTTTTAAAATATAGACTGAGTATCACTTAAGAACACAATGGGCGTGGCTAATAAGCGTCGCAAACGCACTCGTTCTCGTACACTGCGCATTTATTTTTAAGTGACGATGACTATACCGTAATCTAACCAAAAAAAAATTCTAATTGTACAGGCTTCAAAAATTGCGTGCAAGCACATATACGAATCCTGTCTTTTTCCAAATAAACAACAATGTATAATTAATGCAAAGAATCAATAAGTCAATGCAGCAATGCAGAGGTTGTTCGTCGAATCGGTTCCATCGTTCGTCAATATGCAACATTACCTAATTTTGTCCTTCGGAAAAACGACTAATCACCGGATAAACGCTTTGACGAAATTACGACGATTAAAGGAAAAAAAATCGCGTCGTGTCGCAATTATTTTTCAATCGAGCGAGGTTTTTTCGCTTCGATTAAAACCGTCCCACTTTCTAATTTCTATTTGTTTTTGTAATGAAATCTTCAATTCCATAATGATCGTCGATGGAAAAACTGGGGCAAATATCTAACAGTATAGAATGAGGAAGTGGAGCGTATGCGATTTTACTTGTACGAAAACAAAAAAATTTGCATACAATTATTATTATTTTATATAATGCGTGTACATCGTTGTTAACAAATTCTTTCCCATTATATCGGTTTCGTAAGGAAAAACTTTTACTTTTTCGATCGTGTTAACAAAAAGGATTTTTGCAACATGTTATTAATTTTACTTCACTTTGAAAAGGTTGAAAATTTAACACCTTTCTTATTTGTTTTTGTTCTTATATCGTCCAACACTAATTGTACGATTTTAGTGAAAATTGGCAAACTGTATTGTAAAACTTTTATTTGAAAAGTTTTTTTGTACGACTAATAATTGATCTGAGATTGGTGGTGACGTAACCTTTCAAACTACGTTTTCAAAAGATAATCTCGAAATATCTTGAAACAAAAGCGGTTTTAATTTTGTTCTTCTACAACTTTGATTTGAAAATTTTCTTTGTAAAACACATATTTGGGAAGATAACTCGATATTCGAAACGGTTTTCTTAATTCTTGATATACCATTTCCATTAAAATTGAGCGACGACAACAAAAAGCAAAGTGGTAGTATTATGGAACTTACATTTGTAAAGTTTTTGTAAGACTAATAATTGACAGAGATTAGAGGTAACTTTTGAAACTACTTGATAATTCCAACATATCTTGAAGCATAAACGGTTCTAATTTCGATTTTGTATAGCTTTTGTTTTGAAAAAGTTTTTTGTAAAACGCATATTTGGGAAGATAATGGCCGTAACTCGGTGTTGGAGACAACCAAAAGCAGTAGTATTATAGAACTTCCTCTAATTTTTTATGTAAGATTAATAATTGATGAGAGATTGGTAGTGACGTAACTTTTGTTTGAAAAGTTTTTTTTTTGTGAAGATAATGGCAGTAACTTGATATTTGAGACGATTTTTGCACAATTTTTATTCAAAAAGTAAAGCAATAGTATTATAGAACTTTCATTTGAAACGTGTTTTGTAAGACTAATACTTGCTGAGAGATTAGAACGTAAGCGGTTTAAATTAAATCTTGTTATAACTTTTTCTGAAGTTTGTTATTACACATTTGGTACTTCACTTTGAAAAGGTTGAAAATTTGAACATTGGTTTTCTTTCTTGATTTGCTTTTGTTTTATATCGTCCAACACTAATCGTACGACTTTAGTAAAAAGTAAGGCAAACTAGTATTGTGAAACTTTTATTTGAAAACTTTTTGTAAGACTAATAATTGATGAGAGATTGGTGGTGACGTAACCTTTCAAACTACTTTTTCAAAAGATAATCTCGAAATATCTTGAAACAAAAGCGGTTTTAATTTTGTTCTTCTACAACTTTGATTTGAAAATTTTCTTTGTAAAACACATATTTGGGAAGATAACTCGATATTCGAAACGGTTTTCTTCAATTCTTGATATACCATTTCCATTAAAATTGAACGACCACAACAAAAAAGCAAAGTAGTAGTATTATGGAACTTACATTTGTAAAGTTTTTTTGTAAGACTAATAATTGACGAGAGATTAGAGGTAACTTTTGAAACTACTTGATAATTCCAACATATCTTGAAGCATAAACGGTTCTAATTTCGATTTTGTATAGCTTTTGTTTTGAAAAGTTTTTTTGTAAAACACATATTTGGGAAGATAATGGCCGTAACTCGGTATTGGAGACAACCAAAAAGCAGTAGTATTATAGAACTTCCTCTAAATTTTTTTTTGTAAGATTAATAATTGATGAGAGATTGGTGGTGACGTAACTTTTGTTTGAAAAGTTTTTTTTTCTGTGAAGATAATGGCAGTAACTTGATATTTGAGACGATTTTTTGAATTTTTGACACAATTTTTAATCAAAAAAGTAAAGCAGTAGTATTATAGAACGTTCACTTGAAAAGTGTTTTGTAAGACTAATACTTGCTGAGAGATTAGAACGTAAGCGGTTTTAAATTAAATCTTGTATAGCTTTTGTCTGAAAAGTTTTTTTGTAAAACACATATTTGGGGAGGTAATGGCAGTTATTTGAGACGGTTTTCTTGAATTCTTGATATACCATTTTTAATCAAATCGAGCGACCACAATGAAAAGTAAAGCAATAGTATTATTGGAACTTTTCACTTGAAAACTTTTTGTAAGACTAATAATTGATGACAGATTGGTGGTGACGTAACCTTTCAAACCACTTTTTCAAAAGATAATCTCGAAATATCTTGAAACAAAAGCGGTTTTAATTTTGTTCTTCTACAACTTTGATTTGAAAATTTTCTTTGTAAAACACATATTTGGGAAGATAACTCGATATTCGAAACGGTTTTCTTCAATTCTTGATATACCATTTCCATTAAATTGAACGACCACAACAAAAAGCAAAGTAGTAGTATTATGGAACTTACATTTGTAAAGTTTTTTGTAAGACTAATAATTGACGAGAGATTAGAGGTAACTTTTGAAACTACTTGATAATTCCAACATATCTTGAAGCATAAACGGTTCTAATTTCGATTTTGTATAGCTTTTGTTTTGAAAAGTTTTTTTGTAAAACACATATTTGGGAAGATAATGGCCGTAACTCGATATTGGAGACAACCAAAATCAGTAGTATTATAGAACTTCGTCTAGAATTTTTTTTGTAAGACTAATAATTGATGAGATTGGTGGTGACGTAACTTTTTGAACGACTTTTTCAAAAGATAATTTCAACATACCTTGCAGCATTAGAGGTTTTAGCTTCGATCTTGTATAGCTTTTGTTTGAAAGGTTTTTTTTGTAAAACATATATGTGGGAAGGTAATGGTAATCACTTGTTACTTGAGACGGTTTTCTTGAATTCTTGATATACCATTTTTTATAAATCGAGCGACCACAACAAAATAGCGAAGCAGTACTACTATAGAACAGTTTTTTAATTTTTTCCGTGACTTTTATTTGAAATTTTTTTTGTAAAAAAGGTCGTTTTCGAGGTATTGGTTGTCAATCAATATTTTATACTGGGTTTTCCAGATATTTTGAGTAGAGCCCGGTAGAGCCTTTCTTATATTTTTGTAGTGAGAGAATTGTTACGTTGCGGAAAAAATAATTATTTTGTCGATATCTTTAACTTACATTAAGCGCAGAAGATTTGTTTAAAATAAAATAAGTTGTAATTTATTTTTTTGTAATTTTAATTTGAATTTTTTTTTGTTAAAAAAGTAGTTTTCGAGATATTGGTTGTCAATCGGTATTTCGTAATGGTTGATATTTTAAGTAGAGCCGTTGTTACATTTTTGTAAAATAAGAAAGGTGAGAGATATTATTGTTACGTTGCGGATTAAATAATTATTTTGCCAATATCTTTAACCAGCTAATTTTTGTTGCAATATTTTAATAAGAAACGTGGTTGTTTGTTAATGAAATACAAAACGTACGTTAAGCGCAGAAAATTTGTTTAAATTATTTTTTTCGCACATTTTATTTGAAATTTTTTTTTTGTAAGGATAGTGGTTGTGGAGATATTGATTGTCTATTGATATTTCGTAATAGTTTTTTGAGTAGATCCTTTTTATATTTTTCCATTGAGGGAATAGTTACGTTGCAGACTAAATAATTATTTTGTCGATATCTTTAACTTACCAATTTCTGTTACAATCTTTAAATAAATGACATTGTTGTTTGTTGATGAAATATAATACGTTACGTTAAGCGCAACTTTTATTTGATTTTTTTGTAAAAAAAAGTAGTGATCGAGATATTGGTTGCCAATCGATATTTCGTAATGGTTTTTCCAGATAGTTTGAGGAGAGCTTTTGTTATGTTTTTGTAAAGTAAGAAAAGTGAGAGATATTATTGTTACGTTGCGGATTAAATAATTATTTTGTCGATATTTTTAACCGGCGAATTTTTGTTTCAACATTTTAATAAGAAACGTTGTTGTTGTTAATGAAATACAAAACGTCGTTAAGCGCAGAAAACTTGTTTAAATTATTTTTTCCGCACGTTTTATTTGAAAAATTTTTTGTAAGGAAAGTGTTTTATATAGATATTGATTGACGTATTGATATTTGGTAATGGTTTTTTAAGATATTTTGAGTAGATCCTTTGTTATATTTTTATAGTGAAAGAATAGTTACGTTGCAGACTAAATAATTATTTTGTCGATATCTTTAACTTACCAATTCTTGTTACAATCTTTAAATAAATTACATTGTTGTTTGTTGATGAAATATAATACGTTACGTTAAACTCAACTTTTATTTGAATTTTTTTTGTTAAAAAAAGTAGTGTTCGAGATATTGGTTGTTCATCGATATTTCGTAATGGTTTTTCCAGATATTTTGAGTAGATCCTTTTTTATATTTTTCCAGTGAGGGAATAGTTACGTTGCAGACTAAATAATTATTTTGTCGATATCTTTAACTTACCAATTTCTGTTACAATCTTTAAATAAATAACATTGTTGTTTGTTGATGAAATATAATACGTTACGTTAAGCGCAACTTTTATTTGATTTTTTTTTGTAAAAAAAAGTAGTGATCGAGATATTGGTTGCCAATCGATATTTCGTAATGGTTTTTCCAGATACTTTGAGGAGAGCTTTTGTTATGTTTTTGTAAAGTAAGAAAAGTGAGAGATATTATTGTTATGTTGCGGATCAAATAATTATTTTGTCGATATCTTTAACCAGCTAATTTTTGTTGCAATATTTTAATAAGAAACGTGGTTGTTTGTTAATGAAATACAAAATGTACGTTAAGCGCAGAAAGTTTGTTTAAATAATTTTTTTGAAAATTTTTTTGTAAGGAAAGGGGTTGTGGAGATATTGATTGTCTATTGATATTTCGTAATGGTTTTTTGAGATATTTTGAGTAGATTCTTTGTTGTATTTTTACAGTGAGAGAATAGTTACGTTGCAGACTAAATAATTATTTTGTCGATATCTTTAACTTACCAATTTTTGTTACAATATTTAAATAAAAAATATTGTTGTTTGTTGATGAAATATAATATGTTAAGTTAAGGGCAATTTTTATTTGAATTTTTTTTTTTAAAAGTTGTTTTCGAGATATTGGTTGTGAATCGATATTTCGTAATGAATTTTCCAGATATTGTTACGCTGCGGAAAAAATAAGTATTTTGTCGATATCTTTAACTTATCAATTTTTGTTACATTTTTTAAATAAAAAACATTGTTTGTTGATGAAATATAATACGTTACCTAAAACAAAATAAGATGTAATTTATTTTTTCATAACTTTTATTTGAAATTTTTTTGTAAAAGAGTCGTTTTTGAGATATTGAATGTCAATCGATATTTCGTAATGGTTTTTCCAGATAGTTTGAGTAGAGTCTTTGTTATGTTTTTGTAAAATAAGAAAGGTGGGAGATATTATTGTTACGTGGTGGATTAAATAATTGTTTTGTCGATATCTTTAACCAGCTAATTTTTGTTGCAATATTTTAATAAGAAACATTGTTGTTTGTTAATGAAATACAAAATGTACGTTAAGCGCAGAAAATTTGTTTAAATTATTTTTTCCGCACATTTTATTTACAAATTTTTTTTGTAAGGAAAGTGGTTGTGGAGATATTGATTGTCTATTGATTAATTGTAATGGTTTTTTGAGATATTTTGAGTAGATCCTTTGTTTTATTTTTGCAGTGAGAGAATTGTTACGATGCGGAAAAAATAATTATTTTGTCGATATCTTTAACTTACCAATTTCTGTTACAATCTTTAAATAAATAACATTGTTGTTTGTTGATGAAATATAATACGTTACGTTAAGCGCAACTTTTATTTGATTTTTTGTAAAAAAAAGTAGTGATCGAGATATTGGTTGCCAATCGATATTTCGTAATGGTTTTTCCAGATACTTTGAGGAGAGCTTTTGTTATGTTTTTGTAAAGTAAGAAAAGTGAGAGATATTATTGTTACGTTGCGGATCAAATAATTATTTTGTCGATATCTTTAACCAGCTAATTTTTGTTGCAATATTTTAATAAGAAACGTGGTTGTTTGTTAATGAAATACAAAATGTACGTTAAGCGCAGAAAGTTTGTTTAAATAATTTTTTTCCGCCATTTTATTTGAAAATTTTATTGTAAGGAAAGGGGTTGTGGAGATATTGATTGTCTATTGATATTTCGTAATGGTTTTTTGAGATATTTTGAGTAGATTCTTTGTTGTATTTTTACAGTGAGAGAATAGTTACGTTGCAGACTAAATAATTATTTTGTCGATATCTTTAACTTACCAATTTTTGTTACAATATTTAAATAAAAATATTGTTGTTTGTTGATGAAATATAATATGTTAAGTTAAGGGCAATTTTATTTGAATTTTTTTTTAAAAGTTGTTTTCGAGATATTGGTTGTGAATCGATATTTCGTAATGGATTTTCCAGATATTGTTACGCTGCGGAAAAAATAAGTATTTTGTCGATATCTTTAACTTATCAATTTTTGTTACATTTTTAAATAAAAAACATTGTTTGTTGATGAAATATAATACGTTACCTAAAACAAAATAAGATGTAATTTATTTTTTCATAACTTTTATTTGAAATTTTTTTTGTAAAAGAGTCGTTTTTGAGATATTGAATGTCAATCGATATTTCGTAATGGTTTTTCCAGATAGTTTGAGTAGAGTCTTTGTTATGTTTTTGTAAAATAAGAAAGGTGGGAGATATTATTGTTACGTGGTGGATTAAATAATTGTTTTGTCGATATCTTTAACCAGCTAATTTTTGTTGCAATATTTTAATAAGAAACATTGTTGTTTGTTAATGAAATACAAAATGTACGTTAAGGGCAGAAAATTTGTTTAAATTATTTTTCCGCACATTTTAATTGAAAATTTTTTTGTAAGGAAAGTGGTTGTGGAGATATTGATTGTCTATTGATATTTCGTAATGGTTTTTGAGACATTTTGAGTAGATCTTTTGTTATATTTTTGTAGTGAGAGAATTGTTACGCTGCGGAAAAAATAAGTATTTTGTCGATATCTTTAACTTATCAATTTTTGTTACATTTTTTAAATAAAAACATTGTTTGTTGATGAAATATAATACGTTACCTAAAACAAAATAAGATGTAATTTATTTTTTCGTAACTTTTATTTGAATTTTTTGTAAAAGAGTCGTTTTTGAGATATTGAATGTCAATCGATATTTCGTAATGGTTTTTGCAGATAGTTTGAGTAGAGTCTTTGTTATGTTTTTGTAAAATAAGAAAGGTGGGAGATATTATTGTTACGTGGTGGCCTAAATAATTGTTTTGTGGATATCTTTAACCAGCTAATTTTTGTTGCAATATTTTAATAAGAAACATTGTTGTTTGTTAATGAAATACAAAATGTACGTTAAGCGCAGAAAATTTGTTTAAATTATTTTTCCGCACATTTTATTTGAAAATTTTTTTTGTAAGGAAAGTGGTTGTGGAGATATTGATTGTCTATTGATATTTCGTAATGGTTTTTTGAGACATTTTGAGTAGATCCTTTGTTATATTTTTGTAGTGAGAGAATTTGTTACGCTGCGGAAAAAATAAGTATTTTGTCGATATCTTTAACTTATCAATTTTTGTTACATTTTTTAAATAAAAAACATTGTTTGTTGATGAAATATAATACGTTACCTAAAACAAAATAAGATGTAATTTATTTTTTCGTAACTTTTATTTGAAATTTTTTTTTCGTAAAAAGAGTCGTTTTTGAGATATTGAATGTCAATCGATATTTCGTAATGGTTTTTCCAGATAGTTTGAGTAGAGTCTTTGTTATGTTATTGTAAAATAAGAAAGGTGGGAGATGTTATTGTTACGTGGTGGACTAAATAATTGTTTTGTCGATATCTTTAACCAGCTAATTTTAGTTGCAATATTTTAATAAGAAACATGGTTGTTTGTTAATGAAATACAAAATGTACGTTAAGCGCAGAAAGTTTGTTTAATTATTTTTTTTCCGCCATTTTATTTGAAAATTTTTTTGTAAGGAAAAGGTTGTGGAGGTATTGATTGTCTATTGATATTTCGTAATGGTTTTTGAGATATTTTGAGTAGATTCTTTGTTATATTTTTTACAGTGAGAGAATAGTTACGTTGCAGACTAATTGCAATATTTTAATAAGAAACATTGTTTTTTGTTAATGAAATACAAAATGTACGTTAAGCGCAGATAATTTGTTTAAATTATTTTTTCGCACATTTTATTTGAAATTTTTTTTGTAAGGAAAGTGGTTGTGGAGAAATTGATTGTCTATTGATATTTCGTAATGGTTTTTGAGACATTTTGAGTAGATCCTTTGTTATATTTTTTGTAGTGAGAGAATTGTTACGCTGCGGAAAAAATAATTGTTTTGTCGATATCTTTAACTTATCAATTTTTGTTACATTTTAAAATAAAAACATTGTTTGTTGATGAAATATAATACGTTACCTAAAACAAAATAAGATGTAATTTATTTTTTCGTAACTTTTATTTGAAATATTTTTTTGTAAAAAGAGTCGTTTTTGAGATATTGAATGTCAATCGATATTTCGTAATGGTTTTTCCAGATATTTTGAGTAGAGTTTTTGTTATGATTTTGTAAAATAAGAAAGGTGGGAGATATTATTGTTACGTGGTGGACTAAATAATTGTTTTGTCGATATCTTTAACCAGCTAATTTTTGTTGCAATATTTTAATAAGAAACATTGTTGTTTGTTAATGAAATACAACATGTACGTTAATGGCAGAAAATTTGTTTAAATTATTTTTCCGCACATTTTAATTGAAAATTTTTTTGTAAGGAAAGTGGTTGTGGAGTTATTGATTGTCTATTGATATTTCGTAATGGTTTTTTGAGACATTTTGAGTAGATCCTTTGCTATATTTTTGTAGTGAGAGAATTGTTACGCTGCGAAAAAATAAGTATTTTGTCGATATCTTTAACTTATCAATTTTGTTACATTTTAAATAAAAACATTGTTTGTTGATGAAATATAATACGTTACCTAAAACAAAATAATATGTAATTTATTTTTCGTAACTTTTATTTGAAATAATTTTTGTAAAAAGAGTCGTTTTTGAGATATTGAATGTCAATCGATATTTCGTAATGGTTTTTCCAGATATTTTGAGTAGAGTTTTTGTTATGATTTTGTAAAATAAGAAAGGTGGGAGATGTTATTGTTACGTGGTGGACTAAATAATTGTTTTGTCGATATCTTTAACCAGCTAATTTTTGTTGCAATATTTTAATAAGAAACATTGTTGTTTGTTAATGAAATACAAAATGTACGTTAAGCGCAGAAAATTTGTTTAAATTATTTTTCCGCACATTTTATTTGAAATTTTTTTTTGTAAGGAAAGTGGTTGTGGAGAAATTGATTGTCTATTGATATTTCGTAATGGTTTTTTGAGACATTTTGAGTAGATCCTTTGTTATATTTTTGTAGTGAGAGAATTGTTACGCTGCGGAAAAAATAAGTATTTTGTCGATATCTTTAACTTATCAATTTTTGTTACATTTTTTAAATAAAAAACATTGTTTGTTGATGAAATATAATACGTTACCTAAAACAAAATAATATGTAATTTATTTTTTCGTAACTTTTATTTGAAATATTTTTTGTAAAAAGAGTCGTTTTTGAGATATTGAATGTCAATCGATATTTCGTAATGGTTTTTCCAGATATTTTGAGTAGAGTTTTTGTTATGATTTTGTAAAATAAGAAAGGTGGGAGATATTATTGTTACGTGGTGGACTAAATAATTGTTTTGTCGATATCTTTAACCAGCTAATTTTTGTTGCAATATTTTAATAAGAAACATTGTTGTTTGTTAATGAAATACAACATGTACGTTAAGGGCAGAAAATTTGTTTAAATTATTTTTCCGCACATTTTAATTGAAAATTTTTTTTGTAAGGAAAGTGGTTGTGGAGTTATTGATTGTCTATTGATATTTCGTAATGGTTTTTTGAGACATTTTGAGTAGATCCTTTGCTATATTTTTGTAGTGAGAGAATTGTTACGCTGCGAAAAAAATAAGTATTTTGTCGATATCTTTAACTTATCAATTTTTGTTACATTTTTAAATAAAAAACATTGTTTGTTGATGAAATATAATACGTTACCTAAAACAAAATAATATGTAATTTATTTTTTCGTAACTTTTATTTGAAATATTTTTTTGTAAAAAGAGTCGTTTTTGAGATATTGAATGTCAATCGATATTTCGTAATGGTTTTTCCACATAGTTTGAGTAGAGTCTTTGTTATGTTTTTGTAAAATAAGAAAGGTGGGAGATATTATTGTTACGTGGTGGACTAAATAATTGTTTTGTCTTTAACCAGCTAATTTTTGTTGCAATATTTTAACAAGAAACATTGTTGTTTGTTAATGAAATACAAAATGTACGTTAAGCGCAGAAAATGTGTGTAAATTATTTTTCTGCACATTTTATTTGAAAATTTTTTTTGTAAGGAAAGTGGTTGTGGAGATATTGATTGTCTATTGATATGGTTTTTTGAGACATTTTGAGTAGATCCTTTGTTATATTTTTGTTGTGAGAGAATTGTTACGCTGCGGAAAAAATAAGTATTTTGTCGATATCTTTAACTTATCAATTTTTGTTACATTTTTTAAATAAAAAACATTGTTTGTTGATGAAATATAATACGTTACCTAAAACAAAATAAGATGTAATTTATTTTTTCGTAACTTTTATTTGAATTTGTTTTTGTAAAAAGAGTCGTTTTTGAGATATTGAATGTCAATCGATACTTTGTAATAGTTTTTCCAGATAGTTTGAGTAGAGTCTTTGTTATGTTTTTATAAAATAAGAAAGGTGGAGATATTATTGTTACGTGGTGGACTAAATAATTGTTTTGTCGATATCTTTAACCAGCTAATTTTTGTTGCAATATTTTAATAAGAAACATTGTTGTTTGTTAATGAAATACAAAATGTATGTTAAGCGCAGAAAATTTGTTTAATTAATTTTTTCCGCACATTTTATTTAAAAAAATTTTTGTAAGGAAAGTGGTTGTGGAGATATTGATTGTCTATTAATATATATTGTAATGGTTTTTTGAGATATTTTGAGTAGATCCTTTGTTATATTTTTGCAGTGAGAGAATTGTTACGATGCGGAAAAATAATTATTTTGTCGATATCTGTAACTTATCAGTTTTTGTTATAATCTTTAATAAAAAAAAACATTGTTTGTTGATGAAATATAATACGTTACCTTAAACGCAGAAAGTTTATTTAAAATAAAATAAGATGTAATTTATTTTTTCATAACTTTTATTAGAAATACTTTTTTGTAAAAAGAGTCGTTTTCGAGATATTGGATGTTCATCGATATTTCGTAATGGTTTTTCCAGATAGTTTGAGTAGAACCTTTGTTATGTTTTTGTAAAATAAGAAGGGTGGAAGATATTATTGTTACGTGGCGGATTAAATAATTATTTATTTTAATAAGAAACGTTGTTTGTTAATTTTTTGGATATGATTCCTTCCATGATGTTGTCTTCTGGTCTTAAATCTCCATCTCACTGGATCTGGAAGCTACGCAAAAATGAAACAAATGGCATACAACAAAATTAGATGGAAGGCTGCCAACCCATCTGCGGATTGAAGACGAAGTTGTTATTTTTAATTCCTTAATTTTTTTTTGAAAATTTTTCTGTAAGAGAAGTGATTGACGAGATATTGGTAACCAGTAATTGTTATAACTGTTTTCTAGATATTTTGAGTTGAGCCTTTGTTGCTTTTTTTCTAAGATAAAAAAAACTTGAGAGATATTAATAGTCACTTAACCGACTAAAGAATTATTTTGAAGATATCCTTAAAGTTAAAATGTTTACTAAATTTCGACAAAATTATTTTTAATACAATGTTTTTTGAAAAAAATTTCAATAAGAAGTGGTTGAGGAGATATTGATTCGTAATTTGATCTTTTAACGGTTTTTCTAGATATTTTGAGTCGAGCCTTTGCTTTTCTTTACATAGGTACCTACACAAAAAATCGCATATCTTTTATTTGAATTTTTTTGTAAAATTTAGTAATTAGTCTCTTTCTTTGGATTTATTTACAACTTAACACTTTTACTCGAAACATTTTTTTGTAATATAAATAAGTTAGAAGATATCGACCAACTAAACGGTTGTTTTCACAATATTTTTTTGTCGAAGCAGTAATTTATAATCATTAACTTTTGCTCTAAAAGCTTTATTTTTCTTGCATTGCAGATGAGTCCGATTGAGAACGTTGTTCCCGACGAGCCTACGCCTCAGCCCAATTTGGACATTAGAAAAAAACAGGACAGGACGCGAGACCTTTTCGGCATACAACTGGAGGTAAACGTACAAACATCTAATTAAAATCTAAGCGCGAAAAACTCTTTAATATTCCGTCTTGTTTTTATTGCGACCAAAAAAGGATATCGGTCCGATGAAAGGGAAAACTGATTAGTATGGGTGGGTTCGGCGGCTCCCGATTTGGTAGGTCGTCTCGAAATTGAAAAGTGTCGCTTTTAACGCGGTTATTGCGAGTCAATATGAAAATTGATTTTCCCAGCTTGGGCTTTATTGACTATTTTCCGCCGGTTATAACTGGTACCTTGAGGTAAATCAATGCGCTTTATGTTTGTGTCGGTTGCCAAGTTACCACTTTCGTGGTTTTAAAATACCGGCACTGACTTATTTTTCTTTTATATTACGGTTTTCCTTTAACTGCTAATAATGCGGTATGGTAATTTCTGGGCTTATATCGCCATCAAGATTTTTATCTGCGACCGAAGTTCCCTAATCACATAATCGATACTCCCATTAAAAACTATTTTTGCTTTTATGATAATGTGGTATACCCGAACGCAAAGAAATCGAGAAAATTTTCAAATGCACGTTTTTCAGGCGAAATAATTTCGCAACTTCTCATTAACCGTGTTTAGTTGCGAAAAATTACAAAATAAGCGCACTAATTACTACACCACGTAACTGACATAAAATGTTAGGCAAGATAAGTGTGTATGTGTGTGCAATTAAACATTTATTTGATGCTGCAACATTTTTTTTTCCCGTTAAAGGTGACCAGTTTGTTGCTCGAAGCAGAAAGGCGGAAGCTGTCGGTCCTTCAGAAAGAGTTACAAATCGCTTTGGCCGAGGGTGGTTCGATTAAAGCGAAAGAGCACCAGAAGCAAGAGCTCTTGGTTGCGATTACGTAAGTGCGCCTGGTATCTGAAACGAAAATGGTTTTAATCTAATGATTGCAGACGCATCCAAGCGCAGTATGACCATCTTGAAAAGGAATATCGGGAACATGCGATAGGAGCGTTGCTGTCTGCCAATAGTAGGGGATCCGGAAAAGTAAGTTACTTTACCTGCGAGTTATGCAACCAACAATACACGTATTTCAAATCTAATTAAAAAAAAATGTGGAACGCTTCACGATTTTGCGTGTCATCCTTGCGCAGGGGCCATGCTAATCTTCTCTGTATCGTTCCAATTTTAGTATATGTACCGCCGAAGCGAGTACATGTATTAAAACTTACTGTTCGGTATATATGCTGCAAATCGCCTTGGGACCGCGTGCAAATTGTAACTATGTTATTTATTTTTTTGTATGCGTTGCTGTAATGCTTTCATAAATTCCTTTTACAAAAGTCAGTTAATGTTTACAAACATTCGAATTACATTTATTGGAATAACAAGAATTTAAAAGCGTCTTAGTTAAAATTAAGTACGTGCGCCACTTGCACGTTCTCGCATCAGGTGTATTGTTGGTTGCATAACAAACAGTATATATTTGATAACAATGGTGCTACTGATGCATTGATTCTGTATTTTTTCAATTATTAGCACTATTATGCACGTAATTTAGATCATGTATATGAATAAAAATGAGTGCCATTATAATCTTAGTTCTTAAAATAAAAATAAATTGACTTTTCTATGTTACAAGCTTAATACATACTTAATCAAAAAATGAAATAAATAAATTAATTTAATTCTTAACATGAAACTGAACGAAACATCAAATTCATCAAAAGATTCTAGGGAGTTGTGAATTTTTTTGCACATAATGTCGAAGACATTTTTGTGTAGAAAAATAAAACGATAATGATTTTAATTCGGAACTCAAATTATGTAATAGTACATAACATCATATTTTTATTTAAAATTATGCACATAATAGAAATCCAATTAATTTTTTTTAGGAATTACAACTATAAAAAATATTAAAATCAAATCAAAACATATAATTTGTTGACGAACTCTCGACGCTATGAAAACTTTTTAAAAAGTCTTCTTATATTTTCTATTTATTAAAAAAAAAGATTGGCGCTTATTAAAATCAAAAACATAAACTTTATACTACATGAACTTGTACTGTTTCATTAAAAACATTAAAAAAATGATTTTTTGTCGAACTATAGTGTATTTCGATAAGTAGAATCAATTTTGAATTATTTCTTTCCTTTGGTAAAATTGTTGCTAAATAAAACAGTGTTCTACGCATCTAATAACTTTTACAAATTGTAAAAGCTTCTCCGTTAGATGGTGTAACATACATTATGTTTCTATTTAATTATTGAACAGTTTGCACTGACTTTCCTAAATCGTGTTTTATACTTTATTTTCAAAAATTAAACACTTTCTTTTTACGTTTTCAATCCGAGTCATTAAATTGTGCATGTCACTAATGGTTTCTCTCAATATTTTATTATTACTGGCGTAATTTATTTTAGTGTCTGCATAGTCACCTCGAATTACTTCTTGCACAAACAAATAGGTAATTATCTTAAATTTATTTTTTTAAACCCGTCATCGATCGAACTAATTTTCTTAATTAATTCGACATCTGTTTGAATCATACTTCCCAAATACTCGTTAAATTATAGCGAAGATTGTTCTCAGAATCGTGAAAATTGGCTGTGAAGTGTCGCAAGGGTCTAATTTAGGACCTATATTTTCTGAAACAGGCACTGTAAAATTAGTAGAGGAAAAAAACATTTATATACACTCACGAAATAAAAAAAAACGAACGTTTAAATGATACATTCATGAAATTTAAAACTTGGACACAACAATTTCTGTAAACAAAAGTTTGCACATTGTGAAGCGGGCTTAAGGGTATCATTTACAATTCTAACAGCAGGTAGTCTCAGCAGGGGTTATCTTATAGAAGGACTGTAGAATGAATCATTACACTAAGCACGTTTTAGAAAATAGGTAATTTACGTTGCTTACTTAATTTTTTCTTTAAAGAATATATTTGAAGGTATCGCTAATTAAACACCATAGCTCGATTAATTATCGAATCAAAATTTTGTTTAGGAAATGTTTACAAAATAAAATTAGAAATAATTTTGATTTAAAAAACGTCTACAAGCAATAACTTTTAAATTAAATCAAAAACTAAACATGGTTATTTGGGTTGACTGATTATTACTTATTTTTAAATAAATCTAACCTACTAATTATTGTAAGTTATTAAAAAAATCATTAAACTCTCTATTCATAATATTTAGTCCTTACAAAATGTATATTTTATGACGTTTCATTTTTTCTGTAGTTAATATAAAAGTGAAAATAAAAACTAAGGCAATTCTTATTGTCAACGTATATATTTAGTTTTTGACAAGAATTTATTACATAATTATAATTAAGATACCAAGTTATAGTTTAAAATTAAATGAAAACTTTTTTTTAAATAAAGGTATTACTATATAAATAAATATAAGAAATCAATAATGGGTGTGACCTCCATTATTATTGATACATTCTTGGAGGCGTCTGCTCATTGACGCTATCAAGGTATCAATATAATTAATATTAATCGTTTCCCATGCGGTATCAATGGCTGCAATTAGTGCATTACGGTTTACTGGTATAAAATTTGGCCCTTGTTGTCTTCGGATAACAGCAAGTATTCGAGCCCAAACATTTTCGATAATGTTAAAATCTGGGCTTTTGCTGGCCAGGGTAACAGCTCCAAGTTATTTTCTCGTATCCAATTGCGCACAACCCGCGAAGTATGAATAGGGGCGTTGTCCTTTAACAACAAAAATACATTATGAAAATGTTAATTCAACAGATCCCGAACTATTTTTGGAGAAAGTATAGTGAAATAAGAATACTTACTTGTTGGAAAATATAATCTTCGTCTGGATAAAACACTTCGACTGAAGGTTTCATAATAGTTTCCAAAATATCTAAATACGCAGCAGAATCAAGACGTCCATCGATAGCCCAACAAACTCCTGGACCCCGCGCGCTAACCCAACCCACACATTCACAGAAAAATAACCACTTCGTTTTTAGGACATATGTGATTATTTTCGTAACGAGTTCCTTCCATTCTAAAAACTTTTAGTTGTCCAGCGGCTATTGAACGTTTTTTCGTCGCTAAAAATCACTCGATTCCAAAATTCCAAAGGTTCGTTCACATATCGCCTTGCAAATTCCAGACGACGTCTCATATTTTCGTCACTGAGAACTTCTTTCGCAGCAGCATTATACTTCTTTATTCCCATCTCCTTTAATCTTTTTGTGCAGTTATACGGCATCCGGGAAAATGTGTATCTGCTATAGCCCTGGAGTATGTAGCAAATGGTTGTTCTGTTACGTAATGAAACAACTCGAGATCTTGAGCACGTGTAGATACTTTAGGTCTACCACTTCCGATGGCTCTTTCCAAAGTGTGTTCAAGATTCCATTTTACTCGGTAATGCCCTACGGTGCTTTTGGTATATCTAACATACGTGAAATTTCACGCACGCTACGGCCCGCCGCTAATTCCGAAACAATCCGCGCTTTCAAATCAGCACCGAGATGAGGTGGCATTTTCACAACACTTGAAATTTTAAACTAAAATGGAATTTACATTTCTTACTTTATTTATTGGTTCACACTACCCCTTCTCAAACAGTAGGTAATTGTTTATTTATTACATACTTCTAATGACCAATGTAACAACCCTTAGAGCAATATGACTCAAAGGAAGTAAATTAAACAAGCAAGGATATTCTATTGTTATTGAAACTTATTCATAAAGTAAAAGCCATTTCCTTATAATGCTAATGGACAGGATTTTCTTTTAAGTATTAAGATTACAATAGAGGACTTATAAACTTTCGAAAATATCTAATTATAAATATTTACACTGCAATTGCGCTTTTTCCTTAATAATTTCTTAGCAATAACATACACGTTCTTGGTTTTAAGTTGTCATAAATTTGATATGATATAAATTTGTGTTTCTAATATTACATCACAAACTAATCTTTATTCGCCAAAAATTGTTGCTTAAGTTGTAAAGCTTCGTACACACCTGAACAACAAACCGAGCAACAAACATAACAACGAACCGAAAGTCAAACAGAACGACAAACGATCTTTTATGATTTCCACAATCCGAACAACAAACGGAACGTTTGTGCTGTTCCATAATTATTTTCAGTAGTTTTCAGTTCATATATTTATTATTGAGAAGAGAAAATTGCGGAAAACAAGAAGATAGTGCCAACCAAATTTTTACGCACAAAGAAGAGTAAAAATTATAATTTACTTCGCTTTTTTTTATTTTGAAATTTCCCGCCCAAATGATGCTAATAGGGACATCATTTTTTTGCATTCTTAAACACTGATTAATTTAAAACATTTTTCTTCTGTCAACTCCATAATATTACCTAAAACACAACAAACCCACAAAAGGGAGGACAAAAATAAATAATTTAATTCTCCCGCATAAGTTTGTTCGCCGTTTTGTTTAGATTCGTCCAAACCTGCAAACGCATTCGCGCGCATTTTCTTTGATGTCGGAGAAAAACCGACAAGTTGCGGGAACGCCGCAAACCGTTCGTGGAACAATCAGGACTTGCGAATCTGTTCTAAAATTCGTACGTAGCACCGTCCAAATTAATGTTCCGATTGCCGTTCGGTTCGTTGTTCTGTTTGTTCCTCGGTTTGTTGTTCAGGTGTGTACGAAGCTTTACAATAAGCATATTAATATGAACTATATCTTATGAAAGGAGAGTTATGTAACTATAATTAACGACTTAACGTTACGTTAGTAGATTCCATTTACTATTTACACATATTTTCTTGGAACATTCGATAATTAACTATCGGGATATGATGACCCTATACTTCGCAGGTTGTGCGCAACTGGATACAAGCAAATAACTTGGAGCTGTTACCCTGGCCAGCAAAAGCCCAGATTTTAACATTATCGAAAATGTTTGGGCTCGAATACTTGCTGTTATCCGAAGACAACAAGGGCCAAATTTTATACCAGTAAACCGTAATGCACTAATTGCAGCCATTGATACCGCATGGGAAACGATTAATATTAATTATATTGATACCTTGATAGCGTCAATGAGCAGACGCCTCCAAGAATGTATCAATAATAATGGAGGTCACACCCATTATTGATTTCTTATATTTATTTATATAGTAATACCTTTATTTAAAAAAAAGTTTTCATTTAATTTTAAACTATAACTTGGTATCTTAATTATAATTATGTAATAAATTCTTGTCAAAAACTAAATATATACGTTGACAATAAGAATTGCCTTAGTTTTTATTTTCACTTTTATATTAACTACAGAAAAAATGAAACGTCATAAAATATACATTTTGTAAGGACTAAATATTATGAATAGAGAGTTTAATGATTTTTTTAATAACTTACAATAATTAGTAGGTTAGATTTATTTAAAAATAAGTAATAATCAGTCAACCCAAATAACCATGTTTAGTTTTTTGATTTAATTTAAAAGTTATTGCTTGTAGACGTTTTTAAATCAAAATTATTTCTAATTTTATTTTGTAAACATTTCCTAAACAAAATTTTGATTCGATAATTAATCGAGCTATGGTGTTTAATTAGCGATACCTTCAAATATATTCTTTAAAGAAAAAATTAAGTAAGCAACGTAAATTACCTATTTTCTAAAACGTGCTTAGTGTAATGATTCATTCTACAGTCCTTCTATAAGATAACCCCTGCTGAGACTACCTGCTGTTAGAATTGTAAATGATACCCTTAAGCCCGCTTCACAATGTACAAACTTTTGTTTACAAAAATTGTGGTGTCCAAGTTTTAAATTTCATGAGTGTACATTGTATCTCATGAAACATTCTTTCTTCTACTAATTTCTAGATTGTTAGATTTTACCCCCTTCGTCTTTTAATGACTTGCGATCTACCATCTATAATAACAGAGAAGATAAATCCAATGCAATAAAATATTTAATTTCTTTACTTACAAGAAAATTGTAATAGTTAATTTGTTTGTTGTTTTTGTTTCAAATAATGTAGGGTAGAAGCACCAGTCTTTGGGACACATAACTGTTTTTTCACTTTGACTCTCGCTCCAGACAACACAATCACACGACAGTACTTGTTATTATGCTTCAATAGTAGCTTAACTAATTAAAATATATTTGCATATTTCTTATAAAGCTTTATTGACATCATTTAAAAAAAATTACAAAAATTGAGAATTTTTACTAAACTCTAAACTAAACTCTATTTTCGGGACGGAAAAGACATTTCGCGTTTTGCTTACTTTAGTTGTCACGGAAATATGGCCTAAAACTGCCTCCCACTTATAATCACAGATATCAGCCCGCTCGGGCCACTTCCACTGTCTGCCGCAGGCGACCATTGCGGATACTTTGGCGCAAGTGTCACTGCAATCGAAAATAATTCCCGGAAAGTGGTTACCATCGTATCTTACTATGACTTGCTCGCCTATTTCCTTTCTTGTGGGCTGCAAATGTATCTCTTCTTCGTCACTTTCCTCTTCATTCCACTCACTTTCGCCCGAAGATACGTCTATACTGGACTCTGAACTTGAAGATAGGAGTATTTTCTCTTTTTTGCCTTTTCGATGTCCCTTGCCTTTGCACCTCAGCTTTTTTCTGCAGAGCAGCTTTCTTTGTTGCTTCTTTCTTGTCCTGGGCTTCTTTCCTTTTTTTCTTCTTTCAGATTTTCCAATTCGATCTTCTTTTACTTTTCTTTTGACTTCTCTAAATTACTCTGAAGTTATGACTAGATAGCCACCGTACAATGATCGCCTTGATTTATTAATCTTTTTTGGACTTCCTGGCCAATAAAGGGTCATTTTTAATGGGCTTGGGACATCTTTTCCCCCGGTTTCAGGAGACAGGACTTTAGCGAGTTTCTCATTCTTGTTGGCGCTGACGGGACGAGTCTCTTCAAAAGCGGATTCAACCTGTTTACGGTGGTGTTTTCAATTGTCCACTGGAACTTCGGCTTCGGCTTTGGTGCTAACACCGTTTAGAAATGTCAGCCAATTATGAGAATGCAAAAAAATCATCAATCGCTGGGTTAACATTATGAACCAGTGTTTGATAAACAGTAACAAACACTGGGTTAACATTGGAGCCAGTGTTTGGGAAAAAATATCACACACTGGCGTTTTCTTAATTATAACATCCAGTGTAGGTATATTAATGGAAGTTTTTCCGATTTCTGTCAAAATTTCTGGTGTTGCCAGCATTGAGTATTACAATGCCGTTCGTTGAAATTTTAAACTTCTACTATAAAAAACACAAGTGGATGCAGATCGATAAAAATGCAATGTGTGTTATGAGAAATGATAATATAATGGCTAAACCTCACCTTGAAACTGTGAAAAAAATCTTGCTCCGCCGGTCTTCTTCTTTTGTTTACAAAATGTGAACCCAAATGCGACCAAGGATCTCCTGCTTCCTAGGAGCGTTGCCAACATGACAAAAAAAATCGTAGCACTATTCAGGAGGGAAATTTGAACAAATGATCAAACACTGGGTCAATCACAAAAACTGGTCCCTCTACCCTATTCGTTTCAGTAAAAATGTAAACAATGAACATTTTATTTTGTAATTTTTCCTAATTTTTTGTTAACAAAAAGAAATGTCAACATCAACGCTGTATCGACAACAAAGCTTGAACTTCTGTTCATTTCGACACTTAATGTCATGCCACAATAAGTTACGTTCATACTCATTGGTGTTAACTTTAGGTAAACATTAACTAATTCCTGTGCATCTGACGTCACATAACCAATGATGAAAAAGTAACTTAGATTGGACAGTTTTCCGAATATGTTGTGTAAAATAAGTCAGAACGATGAATATTTTCGAATTTAATTTGGAACTTTCCATAATTTCTTGTTAACAGAAAGAAACGTCAACATTAACTATAGCACTTAATTTAATGCCAAAATAAATTACGTTTATACCCTTAACCGGATATCAAACCTTATTTCTGTTGCTGTTAATTGTAGGAACACGTTTTCGCTAAACATTCATTAATTTCAGTACATCTGAAGTCATAAGGCCAAAGATGTGAAAAGTAACCTAGATTGTACATTTTTCTAAATATCTTAATCTTGGTCTTTTTTGTGTTAATATAAGTCAGAACCATAAACATTTTTGAATTATTTTGGAATTTTCCATAATTTTTGTTAACAAAAAGGAACGTCAACATAAACGGAGCCGTAGTTAAGTAGTTTTGCAACCATACAGGACTTCGAGATTTAAGTCTTTTAGCTAGAGGGTTCTTAATATCATTCCAAATTGGTAAGTTTTTGTTAAGTTGGCATTTATCCAATTCTCATTTTAACGCAGCTTTTCGTCGAATTTTTATTACAAAGAACAGAAAACCAATCGAGAGGAGTAGACTTAATGGTTCCACTAATTATACGCATAGTGCAATTCAACTTGGCATCAATTTTTTTCGTATGATAACTATTCAACCAGACAGGAGTACAATATTCTTCTGTAGAATAAACTAATGCCAATGCAGTTGTACGAATTTATTTTGGAATTTTCCATAATTTTTGTTAACAAAAAGGAACGTCAACATCAACAAAGCAGACCACAAGTTGAACTTCTGTACATCTCTATCTTAATGTGATACCACAATAAATACTTATCCTTAAATCGGATATCAAAGCTTTATTCTGTTGCTGTTAAGTTTAGGTACCAGTCTTTGGTAAACATTAACTAATTTCGGTACATATGACGTCATAAGAGATGTGAAAAAGTAACCTAGATTGTCAGCAGTGGCGGCTTGTCCATATGGTCATTTGGTCGATGACCTCCCAAAAATTTTGACAATATATAAAAAATATTCATAATTACGTGTTTTATTAAAATAGGTAATTAAGTACAATAACTTAAAATTTATCGGCCGTCGTTCGTAATTCATCCTCTTCAACCTTGGGCTGGCGGTGCGAATTGTCCTCATTGAATTAGATCTACCCGAAAAAACTCGAAAACGTGCAGCGCCCGAATAAACGCGAACGTCCGAAACTATAATCAACTTTGGGTCATGAGCCGGGTCCCGCAGTTTACGTTGACTTCGTATAGGGTGTACAACTACGCTCGATTTTTGATTCGATTTTCGCGTGTTTTAAATCAATTTAAGAATTTATATAGATATGTTTTACTGTTGTTGTGTTGTTTTGTAAAAATACTATTTTTGATTCGCGTGTGCATGCGCTATAATAGAAAATGTCGGTAGTGCAGAAAATTAAACAACTAAAAAGTGCTAACAAACTTAATTTTACAAAATTAATTGAGTTCAAGGCAAATGGTCGTACTTTGCCAGAACTAAGTTTACGACAAACTAGCAAAGACAAAAATAAAGATGTTCATCGAAACTCTCGCAAGGTAATGTACGATTTAGCTGACTGGATATGTGGTTGTGAAGTATCAAACGTATTTTACTGTTTTGTTTGTTTATTATTTTCTAAAGACTCGTCAGACTCGCTTAGGTGCAAATCCGGTGTAAGCGATTTAAAACATTTAAAAGAGGAAATAAAAAAACATGCTTCGTCTGCAGAACACATGAAATGCTCGATAAATTTTGCAACCGTAGGAAATGTTGATATTCGTACACAGCTAGACAATGCTTATAGAAAATCCCTTAGAGATTTTAATGAGAATGTTTCGAAAATCGCTATATTTTGAACAAAATTGTAGATTGTATAAAATTTTGCAGTGCATTTGAGTTATTTATATTTTTTAAGTATGCCTATTTTTTAAATTAATTTTTGACCTCCCAGTATGATTGACCACGAGCCGCCACTGTATTGATTGTGCAGTTTTCTAAATATCTTGGTCTTCTTTTGTGTTAATATAAGTCAGAACGATGAACATTTTCGAATTTATTTTGGAATTTACCATAATTTTTCTTAACAAATGAAACGTCAAGATCAACTTTGCCGACCACAAGTTAAACTTCTGTTCATCTCGACCATCCCTAATCGGGTATCAAATCTTCATTATGTTGCTGTTAATTTTAGGTACACGTTTTCGCTAAACATATTAATTAATTTTTTACATCTGCCGTCATACGAACAATGGCGTGAAAAAGTAACCTAGATTGCGCTGTTTTCTAAATATCTTGGTCTTCTTGTGTGTTAATATAAGTCAGAACGATGAACATTTTCGAATTTAATTTGGAATTTTCTATAATCTTTGTTAACAAAAATGAACGTCAACATAAACGGTGCCGACCACAAGTTGAACTTCTGTACATCTGAATCTTATTGTAATACCACAATAAATTACGTTTATACTTATCCTTCAATGGGATATCAAAGCTTTATTCTGTTGCTGTTAAGCTTAGGTACTAGTCATTGGTAAACATTAACTAATTTCGGTACATCTGACGTCATAAGAGATATGAAAAAGTAACCTAGATTGTGGAGTTTTCTAAATATCTTAGTCTTCTTTTGTGTTAATATAAGGCAGAACGATGAACATTTTCGAATATATTTTGGGATTTTCCATAATTTTTTCTTAACAAAAGAAACGTCAATATCAATGGTGCCGACCACAAGTTGAACTTCTGTGATGCCACAATAAGTTACGTTCATACCCATTCTTAATCGGATATCAAACCTTTATTCTGTTGCTGTTAATGTTAGCTACCGGTCTTTCCTGAACATTAACTTATTTAGGTACATCTGACGTCATAAAATCAATCAATCTTGGTCTTCTTTTGTGTTAAGTCAAAACGATGAACATTTTTCAGTTTATTTTGTAATTTTTCTTAATTTTTGTTAAAAAATAAGACATGTCCACAACAACGGTGCCGGCAACAAGTTGAAGTTCTGTTCATAAATTTAGTTCAGTTTAAGCAAAGACCTTATGGTCTTCGGTTTAAGTATTAAAGCACCCATGCTTAATCTGACGTCATATATTTTAAATATATTGGTGGTCAAAGCGATGAACATTTTTGAGTTTATTTTGTAATTTTTCTTAATTTCTATGAATAAATTAACATCAACAGTACCGACAACAAGTTAAACTTCTGTCACAATAAATTTCGTTCGGTTTAAGTATTAAAGCTCGCCCTTAATCGGATATCGAACCTTTATTCTGTTACTGTTAATTTTAGGTACTTGTTTTCACTTGGTACTACATGTTACATTAAGACCAATGATTTGAAAAGTTAACCTAGACTGCTTTGAGACGTATTTTGGGGGCTCGTGTCTTCTGGTCTGCACCTTGCATGTGAATCTAGAAGATGGCGCATTGTTGGTTTTACTTTCCGCACGCAATTTAAGTTGCCTAACCTATACCATAATATTATTTCCGTTCGCATCGGTTACGATAACAAACACAAACCATTAATTCTATACGGATAAATAAAAATCGTTTACGCCAGAAAAACCATAAAACTTTTTTTTACGGCCAATAAAATCTTACACAACTCGTTCAATTTTTATTGCTTAATTAAAACGTAAAAAAATAAAACGCTCTCCTTAGAACTTCTGGAGGTGGTCAACAATAGGATGACCTTGAACAACAAAGCGTAATTAACACGTTTGTAAGAAAAAAAAGTTATGGCGCGAATTCGGCTTTTCAACCCTCGAACGCCTTGCGTTTTATCGAGCGCGACGCCGTGCGCCTCCACACGCCCGATAAGAAACTAACGAACAACCCTGCAAGGGAGTCAACCCCAACCTCACAAAGTGTTTATAAATACGAAGGTGCGTACGAAAGAAAAAAAAATGTGATGATGACGCGCGTGTGATAAAAACAATGCAAGAAACGAACAAACCTAAACTGCCGGGTCCAAAGCCAGTGATAGCATCGAAACCTAAATACGTACCCCCCGTTAATATTAAACAGAAAATAGTAATACGCGACGAGAACGTGAGCAAACCCCATAATGAGACTGCGACGTTTTATACGAAAAATTATCAGGAACGTCCGACTACGTTGTGCGAGGCCGCTTCGAATGTTGTCACGAAGGGTCCCAGTTCGCCCAGCACGGTGTGCTGCAGCATTTTGTCGAACGTCGGCAACGACTGCTGCAGAATCATCGTCAACCCTAATAAGAAGGAGCTGAACGGTGGTAAGACGATGACCAAGATGGAATCGGTGGATTCGAATTCATCCGACTCGGGCGGTTTTAAAGAGTTCATCCAGAGAGACATGATTTCTTCAGAATTGAAGACGCACCAGAGGAAGTCGTCTCAACCTGAGAACATCAAGGATCAGATGTCGAAGAGTTTTACGCATCAAAGACAGTCGTCGCAGCCGGAAGAAACCCGCTTCAGCAATCGCCAAAATTTTATCGCAACAGCGCAAGCATTAGAACAATTTCTACCACAAGGTGATTACAAATTGTGTCCGTTTAAACAGACGTCGGCGTCGGTCGCAGACGACGGGCGCTTCCCCAAAGAAAAAAAACTGCCACTCATACCGCATAGTCAATTCCAAAGTACCACTAAGAAATTAGAAGAATTTTTAACGCAACGAATTGAAAGAGAAAAGAGCGCAAGGAAGTCGTCCTTGATGGATGGCGAGGCCAGCAACGACGTCGACCAAAAGATGATGATCCAAAAACAGATGCAGCACAAACTGCAAGCCGATTTGAAAAGGACCGTCAAACAAATTCAAGAAATTCAAAGTACCGAATTGAGGTTGCCTCAAAATAGGAAGTGGACGGAGGTGGGTATCAATTGTTTCATCCCTTGCGGTAGCAATTAGGAAGGAAGCTCAGTTGAATCTATTCGTGACAAATTCTGTCGCAAACAATAAACGATTAATTAATTAATACCTCTCAGACACGCAGTATGCCGTGGAAAAAAAACAATTGAGCACAGATTGCGTCATAACACCCTTGATAATTGTCGCTTAAGTTTGTTTTAATTTGTTTTTTTTTATTTTAATTGCAGAGCAATAGGAGTCAACCCGCGATCGGTCTCAAGCACACCCCCAAGTCCAGGGTAAGTGTCTTAATTTTTTTTGTTGAAGCGCAATATGTCACATTTGGGCAACGTCCGTGATCTCGACCTTTGCGCCCAACTCGAGTTAACGTATGCAAATGCTCTTAATTAACATTAACACCTTGAACTTATACCGTCTACAGAAATTAAACTCAAATTGAATAAAAAAACTTACGCATAGCTACTTGAAATAGCAGTAAGCAACGCACGGGATAAAATCCGCTCTTCCCCCGACAACGACACGTATCAACATAGCAACACGAAAAAATGTGGATTAACGATATTTTGACGATTTAGTAACGATTTCGTCACGCACCTATACATCGAATTGCAACAACTCGTGACGTATCATGTGCAGGAGCACCTTTTGTTTGGTAAATCCAAGCCTACTAGGATTACTTCAGCTTTCATAAAGTGCTTTGTAACGGTTCCGAAAATATTAAATACCACAAACAAGAAGACGATTTTATTCGAAACGTATTTTTTTAATTTTTGTGTCGTAACGGTTGCACACAACAACTGATTTATTTAATAAAGTACAGCAACACTTTTTGTTTTATAATTTCAAGTCCAAATCACAGTCTACTAGATTTTTTACACATAATTACAATAAAACAAATCAATCTAAACTTAAGTTTTTGCGATTTCGTAAGGATTAAAATATTAGTGTTGGTTCTTCAAGATTCAAAACGGTTTACGTTTCAAACCAATCATCATCAATACTTAGATTTTTTTGACACGTACTGCATTACTTAGCTTATTTGACACGGCATTACTTAAAAGTATATCAATCTAGACTTAAATTTTTGCGATTTCTTAACGATTTCGTAACAATTTCGAAAACATCAAAATATTAATGTAGGTTTTTAAGATGCAAAACAATTTCGGTTTTAATAAATCATAGTCTACTTAGAATTTTTGACACTTCCTGCATTACAATAAAATTAAATCAATCTAGACTTTCAGCGATTTCGTTACGATTTCGCAATAATTTCGAAAACATCAAAATAATAATGTAGGTTTTTAAGATGCAAAACAATTTCTGTTTTAATAAATCATAGTCTACTTAGAATTTTTGACACTTCCTGCATTACAATAAAATTAAATCAATCTAGACTTTCAGCGATTTCGTTACGATTTCGCAATAATTTCGAAAACATCAAAATAATAATGTAGGTTTTTAAGATGCAAAACAATTTCTGTTTTAATAAATCATAGTCTACTTAGAATTTTTGACACTTCCTGCATTACAATAAAATTAAATCAATCTAGACTTTCAGCGATTTCGTTACGATTTCGCAATAATTTCGAAAACATCAAAATAATAATGTAGGTTTTTTAAGATGCAAAACAATTTCTGTTTTAATAAATCATAGTCTACTTAGAATTTTTTGACACTTCCTGCATTACAATAAAATTAAATCAATCTAGACTTTCAGCGATTTCGTTACGATTTCGCAATAATTTCGAAAACATCAAAATAATAATGTAGGTTTTTTAAGATGCAAAACAATTTCTGTTTTAATAAATCATAGTCTACTTAGAATTTTTTGACACTTCCTGCATTACAATAAAATTAAATCAATCTAGACTTTCAGCGATTTCGTTACGATTTCGCAATAATTTCGAAAACATCAAAATAATAATGTAGGTTTTTAAGATGCAAAACAATTTCTGTTTTAATAAATCATAGTCTACTTAGAATTTTTTGACACTTCCTGCATTACAATAAAATTAAATCAATCTAGACTTTCAGCGATTTCGTTACGATTTCGCAATAATTTCGAAAACATCAAAATAATAATGTAGGTTTTTAAGATGCAAAACAATTTCTGTTTTAATAAATCATAGTCTACTTAGAATTTTTGACACTTCCTGCATTACAATAAAATTAAATCAATCTAGACTTTCAGCGATTTCGTTACGATTTCGCAATAATTTCGAAAACATCAAAATAATAATGTAGGTTTTTTAAGATGCAAAACAATTTCTGTTTTAATAAATCATAGTCTACTTAGAATTTTTGACACTTCCTGCATTACAATAAAATTAAATCAATCTAGACTTTCAGCGATTTCGTTACGATTTCGCAATAATTTCGAAAACATCAAAATAATAATGTAGGTTTTTAAGATGCAAAACAATTTCTGTTTTAATAAATCATAGTCTACTTAGAATTTTTGACACTTCCTGCATTACAATAAAAATTAAATCAATCTAGACTTTCAGCGATTTCGTTACGATTTCGCAATAATTTCGAAAACATCAAAATAATAATGTAGATTTTTAAAATTCAAAACGTTTTATATTTTAATAAATCATAGCTTACTTAGATTTTTTGACATGGCATTACTATAAAAGTAAATCAATCTAGACTTAAATTTTTACGATTTTGTAACGATTTTACAACAATTTGGAAAACATAAAAATATTAATGATGTTTCTTTAACATTCAAAACTATTTCTGTTTTAATAAATCATAGTCTACTTAGAATTTTTTGACACTTCCTGCATTACAATAAAATTAAATCAATCTAGACTTTCAGCGATTTCGTTACGATTTCGCAATAATTTCGAAAACATCAAAATAATAATGTAGGTTTTTAAGATGCAAAACAATTTCTGTTTTAATAAATCATAGTCTACTTAGAATTTTTTGACACTTCCTGCATTACAATAAAATTAAATCAATCTAGACTTTCAGCGATTTCGTTACGATTTCGCAATAATTTCGAAAACATCAAAATAATAATGTAGGTTTTTTAAGATGCAAAACAATTTCTGTTTTAATAAATCATAGTCTACTTAGAATTTTTGACACTTCCTGCATTACAATAAAATTAAATCAATCTAGACTTTCAGCGATTTCGTTACGATTTCGCAATAATTTCGAAAACATCAAAATAATAATGTAGGTTTTTAAGATGCAAAACAATTTCTGTTTTAATAAATCATAGTCTACTTAGAATTTTTGACACTTCCTGCATTACAATAAAATTAAATCAATCTAGACTTTCAGCGATTTCGTTACGATTTCGCAATAATTTCGAAAACATCAAAATAATAATGTAGGTTTTTTAAGATGCAAAACAATTTCTGTTTTAATAAATCATAGTCTACTTAGAATTTTTTGACACTTCCTGCATTACAATAAAATTAAATCAATCTAGACTTTCAGCGATTTCGTTACGATTTCGCAATAATTTCGAAAACATCAAAATAATAATGTAGGTTTTTAAGATGCAAAACAATTTCTGTTTTAATAAATCATAGTCTACTTAGAATTTTTGACACTTCCTGCATTACAATAAAATTAAATCAATCTAGACTTTCAGCGATTTCGTTACGATTTCGCAATAATTTCGAAAACATCAAAATAATAATGTAGGTTTTTAAGATGCAAAACAATTTCTGTTTTAATAAATCATAGTCTACTTAGAATTTTTGACACTTCCTGCATTACAATAAAATTAAATCAATCTAGACTTTCAGCGATTTCGTTACGATTTCGCAATAATTTCGAAAACATCAAAATAATAATGTAGATTTTTAAAATTCAAAACGTTTTATATTTTAATAAATCATAGCTTGCTTAGATTTTTTTGACATGGCATTACTATAAAAGTAAATCAATCTAGACTTAAATTTTTACGATTTTGTAACGATTTTACAACAATTTGGAAAACATAAAAATATTAATGATGTTTCTTTAACATTCAAAACTATTTCTGTTTTAATAAATCATAGTCTACTTCGAATTTTTTGACACTTCCTGCATTACAATAAAATTAAATCAATCTAGACTTTCAGCGATTTCGTTACGATTTCGCAATAATTTCGAAAACATCAAAATAATAATGTAGGTTTTTAAGATGCAAAACAATTTCTGTTTTAATAAATCATAGTCTACTTAGAATTTTTTGACACTTCCTGCATTACAATAAAATTAAATCAATCTAGACTTTCAGCGATTTCGTTACGATTTCGCAATAATTTCGAAAACATCAAAATAATAATGTAGGTTTTTTAAGATGCAAAACAATTTCTGTTTTAATAAATCATAGTCTACTTAGAATTTTTGACACTTCCTGCATTACAATAAAATTAAATCAATCTAGACTTTCAGCGATTTCGTTACGATTTCGCAATAATTTCGAAAACATCAAAATAATAATGTAGGTTTTTTAAGATGCAAAACAATTTCTGTTTTAATAAATCATAGTCTACTTAGAATTTTTTGACACTTCCTGCATTACAATAAAATTAAATCAATCTAGACTTTCAGCGATTTCGTTACGATTTCGCAATAATTTCGAAAACATCAAAATAATAATGTAGGTTTTTAAGATGCAAAACAATTTCTGTTTTAATAAATCATAGTCTACTTAGAATTTTTGACACTTCCTGCATTACAATAAAATTAAATCAATCTAGACTTTCAGCGATTTCGTTACGATTTCGCAATAATTTCGAAAACATCAAAATAATAATGTAGGTTTTTTAAGATGCAAAACAATTTCTGTTTTAATAAATCATAGTCTACTTAGAATTTTTGACACTTCCTGCATTACAATAAAATTAAATCAATCTAGACTTTCAGCGATTTCGTTACGATTTCGCAATAATTTCGAAAACATCAAAATAATAATGTAGATTTTTAAAATTCAAAACGTTTTATATTTTAATAAATCATAGCTTGCTTAGATTTTTTTGACATGGCATTACTATAAAAGTAAATCAATCTAGACTTAAATTTTTACGATTTTGTAACGATTTTACAACAATTTGGAAAACATAAAAATATTAATGATGTTTCTTTAACATTCAAAACTATTTCTGTTTTAATAAATCATAGTCTACTTCGAATTTTTGACACTTCCTGCATTACAATAAAATTAAATCAATCTAGACTTTCAGCGATTTCGTTACGATTTCGCAATAATTTCGAAAACATCAAAATAATAATGTAGGTTTTTAAGATGCAAAACAATTTCTGTTTTAATAAATCATAGTCTACTTAGAATTTTTGACACTTCCTGCATTACAATAAAATTAAATCAATCTAGACTTTCAGCGATTTCGTTACGATTTCGCAATAATTTCGAAAACATCAAAATAATAATGTAGGTTTTTAAGATGCAAAACAATTTCTGTTTTAATAAATCATAGTCTACTTAGAATTTTTGACACTTCCTGCATTACAATAAAATTAAATCAATCTAGACTTTCAGCGATTTCGTTACGATTTCGCAATAATTTCGAAAACATCAAAATAATAATGTAGGTTTTTAAGATGCAAAACAATTTCTGTTTTAATAAATCATAGTCTACTTAGAATTTTTGACACTTCCTGCATTACAATAAAATTAAATCAATCTAGACTTTCAGCGATTTCGTTACGATTTCGCAATAATTTCGAAAACATCAAAATAATAATGTAGGTTTTTAAGATGCAAAACAATTTCTGTTTTAATAAATCATAGTCTACTTAGAATTTTTGACACTTCCTGCATTACAATAAAATTAAATCAATCTAGACTTTCAGCGATTTCGTTACGATTTCGCAATAATTTCGAAAACATCAAAATAATAATGTAGGTTTTTAAGATGCAAAACAATTTCTGTTTTAATAAATCATAGTCTACTTAGAATTTTTTGACACTTCCTGCATTACAATAAAATTAAATCAATCTAGACTTTTTCAGCGATTTCGTTACGATTTCGCAATAATTTCGAAAACATCAAAATAATAATGTAGGTTTTTTAAGATGCAAAACAATTTCTGTTTTAATAAATCATAGTCTACTTAGAATTTTTGACACTTCCTGCATTACAATAAAATTAAATCAATCTAGACTTTCAGCGATTTCGTTACGATTTCGCAATAATTTCGAAAACATCAAAATAATAATGTAGATTTTTAAAATTCAAAACGTTTTATATTTTAATAAATCATAGCTTACTTAGATTTTTTGACATGGCATTACTATAAAAGTAAATCAATCTAGACTTAAATTTTTACGATTTTGTAACGATTTTACAACAATTTGGAAAACATAAAAATATTAATGATGTTTCTTTTAACATTCAAAACTATTTCTGTTTTAATAAATCATAGTCTACTTCGAATTTTTGACACTTCCTGCATTACAATAAAATTAAATCAATCTAGACTTTCAGCGATTTCGTTACGATTTCGCAATAATTTCGAAAACATCAAAATAATAATGTAGGTTTTTAAGATGCAAAACAATTTCTGTTTTAATAAATCATAGTCTACTTAGAATTTTTGACACTTCCTGCATTACAATAAAATTAAATCAATCTAGACTTTCAGCGATTTCGTTACGATTTCGCAATAATTTCGAAAATATCAAAATAATAATGTAGATTTTTAAAATTCAAAACGGTTTTTATTTAGAAGTTTTTTGACATGGCATTACTATAAAAGTAAATCAATCTAGACTTAAATTTTTGCGATTTTGTAACGATTTTACAACAATTTGGAAAACATAAAAATATTAATGATGGTTCTTTAAGATTCAAAACGGTTTGTGATTTAGATTTTTTGACACTTCCTGCATTACAATAAAATTAAATCAATCTAGACTTTCAGCGATTTCGTTACGATTTCGCAATAATTTCGAAAACATCAAAATAATAATGTAGATTTTTAAAATTCAAAACGGTTTATATTTTAATAAATCATAGCTTGCTTAGATTTTTTGACATGGCATTATTATGAAAGTAAATCAATCTAGACTTAAATTTTTGCGATTTCTTAACGATTTCGTAACAATTTCGAAAACATCTAAATATTAATGTAGGTTTTTAAGATGCAAAACAATTTCTGTTTTAATAAATCATAGTCTACTTAAAATTTTTGACACTTCCTGCATTACAATAAAGTTAAATCAATCTAGACTTTCAGCGATTTCGTTACGATTTCGCAATAATTTCGAAAACATCAAAATAATAATGTAGATTTTTAAAATTCAAAACGGTTTATATTTTAATAAAGCATAGCCTACTTAGATTTTTGACATGGCATTATTATAAAAGTAAATCAATCTAGAGAGAAACTTTGGGATTTCTTAACGATTTCATAACAATTTCGAAAACATCAAAATACTAATGTAGGTTTTTAAGATGCAAAACAATTTCTGTTTTAATAAATCATAGTCTACTAAGAATTTTTGACACTTCCTGATAACAATAAAATTAAATCAATCTAGACTTTTAGCGATTTCGTCACGATTTTGCAATAATTTCGAAAACATCAAAATAATAATGTAGATTTTTTAAATTCAAAACGGTTTATATTTTAATAAATCATAGCCTACTTAGATTTTTTGACATGGCATTATTATAAAAGTAAATCAATCTAGAGAGAAATTTCTTAACGATTTCGTAACAATTTCGAAAACATCAAAATATCAATGTAGGTTTTTAAAGATGCAAAACAATTTCTGTTTTAATAAATCATAGTCTACTAAGAATTTTTTGACACTTCCTGCATTACAATAAAATTAAATCAATCTAGACTTTCAACGATTTCGTTACGATTTCGCAATAATTTCGAAAATATCAAAATAATAATGTAGATTTTTTAAAATTCAAAACGGTTTTTATTTAGATTTTTTTGACATGGCATTACTATAAAAGTAAATCAATCTAGACTTCAATTTTTGCGATTTTGTAACGATTTTACAACAATTTGGAAAACATAAAAATATTAATGATGGTTCTTTAAGATTCAAAACGGTTTGTGATATAGATTTTTTGACACTTCCTGCATTACAATAAAATTAAATCAATCTAGACTTTCAGCGATTTCGTTACGATTTCGCAATAATTTCGAAAACATCAAAATAATAATGTAGATTTTTTAAAATTCAAAACGGTTTATATTTTAATAAATCATAGCTTGCTTAGATTTTTTTGACATGGCATTATTATGAAAGTAAATCAATCTAGACTTAAATTTTTGCGATTTCTTAACGATTTCGTAACAATTTCGAAAACATCTAAATATTAATGTAGGTTTTAAGATGCAAAACAATTTCTGTTTTAATAAATCATAGTCTACTTAAAATTTTTGACACTTCCTGCATTACAATAAAGTTAAATCAATCTAGACTTTCAGCGATTTCGTTACGATTTCGCAATAATTTCGAAAACATCAAAATAATAATGTAGATTTTTAAAATTCAAAACGGTTTATATTTTAATAGATCATAGCTTGCTTAGATTTTTTGACATGGCATTATTATAAAAGTAAATCAATCTAGACTTAAATTTTTGCGATTTCTTAACGATTTCGCAACAATTTCGAAAACATCAAAATATTAATGTAGGTTTTTTAAGATGCAAAACAATTTCTGTTTTAATAAATCATAGTCTACTTAAAATTTTTTGACACTTCCTGCATTACAATAAAGTTAAATCAATCTAGACTTTCAGCGATTTCGTTACGATTTCGCAATAATTTCGAAAACATCAAAATAATAATGTAGATTTTTTAAAATTCAAAACTGTTTATATTTTAATAAAGCATAGCCTACTTAGATTTTTTGACATGGCATTATTATAAAAGTAAATCAATCTAGAGAGAAATTTTGGGATTTCTTAACGATTTCATAACAATTTCGAAAACATCAAAATACTAATGTAGGTTTTTAAGATGCAAAACAATTTCTGTTTTAATAAATCATAGTCTACTTAGAATTTTTGACACTTCCTGCATAACAATAAAATTAAATCAATCTAGACTTTTAGCGATTTCGTCACGATTTTGCAATAATTTCGAAAACATCAAAATAATAATGTAGATTTTTTTAAATTCAAAACGGTTTATATTTTAATAAATCATAGCCTACTTAGATTTTTTTGACATGGCATTATTATAAAAGTAAATCAATCTAGAGAGAAATTTCTTAACGATTTCGTAACAATTTCGAAAACATCAAAATATCAATGTAGGTTTTTAAAGATGCAAAACAATTTCTGTTTTAATAAATCATAGTCTACTAAGAATTTTTGACACTTCCTGCATTACAATAAAATTAAATCAATCTAGACTTTCAGCGATTTCGTTACGATTTCGCAATAATTTCGAAAACATCAAAATAATAATGTAGGTTTTTAAGATGCAAAACAATTTCTGTTTTAATAAATCATAGTCTACTTAGAATTTTTTGACACTTCCTGCATTACAATAAAATTAAATCAATCTAGACTTTCAGCGATTTCGTTACGATTTCGCAATAATTTCGAAAACATCAAAATAATAATGTAGGTTTTTAAGATGCAAAACAATTTCTGTTTTAATAAATCATAGTCTACTTAGAATTTTTTGACACTTCCTGCATTACAATAAAATTAAATCAATCTAGACTTTCAGCGATTTCGTTACGATTTCGCAATAATTTCGAAAACATCAAAATAATAATGTAGATTTTTAAAATTCAAAACGTTTTATATTTTAATAAATCATAGCTTGCTTAGATTTTTTGACATGGCATTACTATAAAAGTAAATCAATCTAGACTTAAATTTTTACGATTTTGTAACGATTTTACAACAATTTGGAAAACATAAAAATATTAATGATGTTTCTTTAACATTCAAAACTATTTCTGTTTTAATAAATCATAGTCTACTTCGAATTTTTTGACACTTCCTGCATTACAATAAAATTAAATCAATCTAGACTTTCAGCGATTTCGTTACGATTTCGCAATAATTTCGAAAACATCAAAATAATAATGTAGGTTTTTAAGATGCAAAACAATTTCTGTTTTAATAAATCATAGTCTACTTAGAATTTTTGACACTTCCTGCATTACAATAAAATTAAATCAATCTAGACTTTCAGCGATTTCGTTACGATTTCGCAATAATTTCGAAAACATCAAAATAATAATGTAGGTTTTTAAGATGCAAAACAATTTCTGTTTTAATAAATCATAGTCTACTTAGAATTTTTGACACTTCCTGCATTACAATAAAATTAAATCAATCTAGACTTTCAGCGATTTCGTTACGATTTCGCAATAATTTCGAAAACATCAAAATAATAATGTAGGTTTTTTAAGATGCAAAACAATTTCTGTTTTAATAAATCATAGTCTACTTAGAATTTTTTGACACTTCCTGCATTACAATAAAATTAAATCAATCTAGACTTTCAGCGATTTCGTTACGATTTCGCAATAATTTCGAAAACATCAAAATAATAATGTAGGTTTTTAAGATGCAAAACAATTTCTGTTTTAATAAATCATAGTCTACTTAGAATTTTTTGACACTTCCTGCATTACAATAAAATTAAATCAATCTAGACTTTCAGCGATTTCGTTACGATTTCGCAATAATTTCGAAAACATCAAAATAATAATGTAGGTTTTTAAGATGCAAAACAATTTCTGTTTTAATAAATCATAGTCTACTTAGAATTTTTTGACACTTCCTGCATTACAATAAAATTAAATCAATCTAGACTTTCAGCGATTTCGTTACGATTTCGCAATAATTTCGAAAACATCAAAATAATAATGTAGGTTTTTAAGATGCAAAACAATTTCTGTTTTAATAAATCATAGTCTACTTAGAATTTTTTGACACTTCCTGCATTACAATAAAATTAAATCAATCTAGACTTTCAGCGATTTCGTTACGATTTCGCAATAATTTCGAAAACATCAAAATAATAATGTAGATTTTTAAAATTCAAAACGTTTTATATTTTAATAAATCATAGCTTGCTTAGATTTTTTTGACATGGCATTACTATAAAAAGTAAATCAATCTAGACTTAAATTTTTGCGATTTTGTAACGATTTTACAACAATTTGGAAAACATAAAAATATTAATGATGTTTCTTTAAGATTCAAAACTATTTCTGTTTTAATAAATCATAGTCTACTTAGAATTTTTTGACACTTCCTGCATTACAATAAAATTAAATCAATCTAGACTTTCAGCGATTTCGTTACGATTTCGCAATAATTTCGAAAACATCAAAATAATAATGTAGGTTTTTAAGATGCAAAACAATTTCTGTTTTAATAAATCATAGTCTACTTAGAATTTTTTGACACTTCCTGCATTACAATAAAATTAAATCAATCTAGACTTTCAGCGATTTCGTTACGATTTCGCAATAATTTCGAAAACATCAAAATAATAATGTAGGTTTTTAAGATGCAAAACAATTTCTGTTTTAATAAATCATAGTCTACTTAGAATTTTTGACACTTCCTGCATTACAATAAAATTAAATCAATCTAGACTTTCAGCGATTTCGTTACGATTTCGCAATAATTTCGAAAACATCAAAATAATAATGTAGGTTTTTAAGATGCAAAACAATTTCTGTTTTAATAAATCATAGTCTACTTAGAATTTTTTGACACTTCCTGCATTACAATAAAATTAAATCAATCTAGACTTTCAGCGATTTCGTTACGATTTCGCAATAATTTCGAAAACATCAAAATAATAATGTAGGTTTTTAAGATGCAAAACAATTTCTGTTTTAATAAATCATAGTCTACTTAGAATTTTTGACACTTCCTGCATTACAATAAAATTAAATCAATCTAGACTTTCAGCGATTTCGTTACGATTTCGCAATAATTTCGAAAACATCAAAATAATAATGTAGGTTTTTAAGATGCAAAACAATTTCTGTTTTAATAAATCATAGTCTACTTAGAATTTTTGACACTTCCTGCATTACAATAAAATTAAATCAATCTAGACTTTCAGCGATTTCGTTACGATTTCGCAATAATTTCGAAAACATCAAAATAATAATGTAGATTTTTAAAATTCAAAACGTTTTATATTTTAATAAATCATAGCTTGCTTAGATTTTTTTGACATGGCATTACTATAAAAGTAAATCAATCTAGACTTAAATTTTTACGATTTTGTAACGATTTTACAACAATTTGGAAAACATAAAAATATTAATGATGTTTCTTTAACATTCAAAACTATTTCTGTTTTAATAAATCATAGTCTACTTCGAATTTTTGACACTTCCTGCATTACAATAAAATTAAATCAATCTAGACTTTCAGCGATTTCGTTACGATTTCGCAATAATTTCGAAAACATCAAAATAATAATGTAGGTTTTTAAGATGCAAAACAATTTCTGTTTTAATAAATCATAGTCTACTTAGAATTTTTGACACTTCCTGCATTACAATAAAATTAAATCAATCTAGACTTTCAGCGATTTCGTTACGATTTCGCAATAATTTCGAAAACATCAAAATAATAATGTAGGTTTTTAAGATGCAAAACAATTTCTGTTTTAATAAATCATAGTCTACTTAGAATTTTTTGACACTTCCTGCATTACAATAAAATTAAATCAATCTAGACTTTCAGCGATTTCGTTACGATTTCGCAATAATTTCGAAAACATCAAAATAATAATGTAGGTTTTTAAGATGCAAAACAATTTCTGTTTTAATAAATCATAGTCTACTTAGAATTTTTTGACACTTCCTGCATTACAATAAAATTAAATCAATCTAGACTTTCAGCGATTTCGTTACGATTTCGCAATAATTTCGAAAACATCAAAATAATAATGTAGGTTTTTAAGATGCAAAACAATTTCTGTTTTAATAAATCATAGTCTACTTAGAATTTTTGACACTTCCTGCATTACAATAAAATTAAATCAATCTAGACTTTCAGCGATTTCGTTACGATTTCGCAATAATTTCGAAAACATCAAAATAATAATGTAGGTTTTTAAGATGCAAAACAATTTCTGTTTTAATAAATCATAGTCTACTTAGAATTTTTGACACTTCCTGCATTACAATAAAATTAAATCAATCTAGACTTTCAGCGATTTCGTTACGATTTCGCAATAATTTCGAAAACATCAAAATAATAATGTAGATTTTTAAAATTCAAAACGTTTTATATTTTAATAAATCATAGCTTGCTTAGATTTTTTGACATGGCATTACTATAAAAGTAAATCAATCTAGACTTAAATTTTTACGATTTTGTAACGATTTTACAACAATTTGGAAAACATAAAATATTAATGATGTTTCTTTAACATTCAAAACTATTTCTGTTTTAATAAATCATAGTCTACTTCGAATTTTTTGACACTTCCTGCATTACAATAAAATTAAATCAATCTAGACTTTCAGCGATTTCGTTACGATTTCGCAATAATTTCGAAAACATCAAAATAATAATGTAGGTTTTTAAGATGCAAAACAATTTCTGTTTTAATAAATCATAGTCTACTTAGAATTTTTGACACTTCCTGCATTACAATAAAATTAAATCAATCTAGACTTTCAGCGATTTCGTTACGATTTCGCAATAATTTCGAAAACATCAAAATAATAATGTAGATTTTTTAAAATTCAAAATTTCGGTTTTATATTTAGATTTTTTTGACATGGCATTACTATAAAAGTAAATCAATCTAGACTTAAATTTTTGCGATTTTGTAACGATTTTACAACAATTTGGAAAACATCAAAATATTAATGATGGTTCTTTAAGATTCAAAACGGTTTGTGTTTTAATAAATCTGTCTATTTAGATTTTTTGACACTTCCTGCATTACAATAAAATTAAATCAATCTAGACTTTCAGCGATTTCGTTACGATTTCGCAATAATTTCGAAAACATCAAAATAATAATGTAGGTTTTTAAGATTCAAAACGGTTTATATTTTAATAAATCATAGCCTACTTAGATTTTTTGACATGGCATTATTATAAAATTAAATCAATCTAGACTAAATAAATTTTGCGATTTCTTAACGATTTCGTAACAATTTCGAAAACATCAAAATAATAATGTAGGTTTTTTAAGATGCAAAACAATTTCTGTTTTAATAAATCATAGTCTACTTAGAATTTTTGACACTTCCTGCATTACAATAAAATTAAATCAATCTAGACTTTCAGCGATTTCGTTACGATTTCGCAATAATTTCGAAAACATCAAAATAATAATGTAGATTTTTTAAAATTCAAAACGGTTTATATTTTAATAAATCATAGCCTACTTAGAATTTTTTTGACATGGCATTATTATAAAAGTAAATCAATCTAGAGAGAAACTTTTGGGATTTCTGTAACGATTTCGCAACAATTTCGAAAACATCAAAATAATAATGTAGGTTTTTAAGATGCAAAACAATTTCTGTTTTAATAAATCATAGTCTACTAAGAATTTTTTGACACTTCCTGCATTACAATAAAATTAAATCAATCTAGACTTTTAGCGATTTCGTTACGATTTTGCAATAATTTCGAAAACATCAAAATAATAATGTAGATTTTTTAAATTCAAAACGGTTTATATTTTAATAAATCATAGCCTACTTAGATTTTTTGACATGGCATTATTATAAAAGTAAATCAATCTAGATGAGAAATTTCTTAACGATTTCGTAACAATTTCGAAAACATCAAAATATCAATGTAGGTTTTTAAGATGCAAAACAATTTCTGTTTTAATAAATCATAGTCTACTAAGAATTTTTTGACACTTCCTGCATTACAATAAAATTAAATCAATCTAGACTTTCAACGATTTCGTTACGATTTCGCAATAATTTCGAAAATATCAAAATAATAATGTAGATTTTTTAAAATTCAAAACGGTTTTTATTTAGATTTTTTTGACATGGCATTACTATAAAAGTAAATCAATCTAGACTTCAATTTTTGCGATTTTGTAACGATTTTACAACAATTTGGAAAACATAAAAATATTAATGATGGTTCTTTAAGATTCAAAACGGTTTGTGATTTAGATTTTTTTGACACTTCCTGCATTACAATAAAATTAAATCAATCTAGACTTTCAGCGATTTCGTTACGATTTCGCAATAATTTCGAAAACATCAAAATAATAATGTAGATTTTTTAAAATTCAAAACGGTTTATATTTTAATAAATCATAGCTTGCTTAGATTTTTTGACATGGCATTATTATGAAAGTAAATCAATCTAGACTTAAATTTTTGCGATTTCTTAACGATTTCGTAACAATTTCGAAAACATCTAAATATTAATGTAGGTTTTTAAGATGCAAAACAATTTCTGTTTTAATAAATCATAGTCTACTTAAAATTTTTGACACTTCCTGCATTACAATAAAGTTAAATCAATCTAGACTTTCAGCGATTTCGTTACGATTTCGCAATAATTTCGAAAACATCAAAATAATAATGTAGATTTTTAAAATTCAAAACGGTTTATATTTTAATAAATCATAGCTTGCTTAGATTTTTTTGACATGGCATTATTATGAAAGTAAATCAATCTAGACTTAATTTTTGCGATTTCTTAACGATTTCGTAACAATTTCGAAAACATCTAAATATTAATGTAGGTTTTTAAGATGCAAAACAATTTCTGTTTTAATAAATCATAGTCTACTTAAAATTTTTGACACTTCCTGCATTACAATAAAGTTAAATCAATCTAGACTTTCAGCGATTTCGTTACGATTTCGCAATAATTTCGAAAACATCAAAATAATAATGTAGATTTTTAAAATTCAAAACTGTTTATATTTTAATAAAGCATAGCCTACTTAGATTTTTTGACATGGCATTATTATAAAAGTAAATCAATCTAGAGAGAAACTTTTGGGATTTCTTAACGATTTCATAACAATTTCGAAAACATCAAAATACTAATGTAGGTTTTTAAGATGCAAAACAATTTCTGTTTTAATAAATCATAGTCTACTAAGAATTTTTTGACACTTCCTGATAACAATAAAATTAAATCAATCTAGACTTTTAGCGATTTCGTCACGATTTTGCAATAATTTCGAAAACATCAAAATAATAATGTAGATTTTTTAAATTCAAAACGGTTTATATTTTAATAAATCATAGCCTACTTAGATTTTTTGACATGGCATTATTATAAAAGTAAATCAATCTAGAGAGAAATTTCTTAACGATTTCGTAACAATTTCGAAAACATCAAAATATCAATGTAGGTTTTAAAGATGCAAAACAATTTCTGTTTTAATAAATCATAGTCTACTAAGAATTTTTGACACTTCCTGCATTACAATAAAATTAAATCAATCTAGACTTTCAGCGATTTCGTTATGATTTCGCAATAATTTCGAAAATATCAAAATAATAATGTAGATTTTTAAAATTCAAAACGGTTTTTATTTAGATTTTTTTGACATGGCATTACTATAAAAGTAAATCAATCTAGACTTAAATTTTGCGATTTTGTAACGATTTTACAACAATTTGGAAAACATAAAATATTAATGATGGTTCTTTAAGATTCAAAACGGTTTGTGATTTAGATTTTTTGACACTTCCTGCATTACAATAAAATTAAATCAATCTAGACTTTAAGCGATTTCGTTACGATTTCGCAATAATTTCGAAAACATCAAAATAATAATGTAGATTTTTTAAATTCAAAACGGTTTATATTTTAATAAATCATAGCCTACTTAGATTTTTGACATGGCATTATTATAAAAGTAAATCAATCTAGAGAGAAATTTCTTAACGATTTCGTAACAATTTCGAAAACATCAAAATATCAATGTAGGTTTTAAAGATGCAAAACAATTTCTGTTTTAATAAATCATAGTCTACTAAGAATTTTTGACACTTCCTGCATTACAATAAAATTAAATCAATCTAGACTTTCAGCGATTTTGTTACGATTTCGCAATAATTTCGAAAATATCAAAATAATAATGTAGATTTTTTAAAATTCAAAACGGTTTTTATTTAGATTTTTTTGACATGGCATTACTATAAAAGTAAATCAATCTAGACTTAAATTTTTGCGATTTTGTAACGATTTTACAACAATTTGGAAAACATAAAAATATTAATGATGGTTCTTTAAGATTCAAAACGGTTTGTGATTTAGATTTTTTGACACTTCCTGCATTACAATAAAATTAAATCAATCTAGACTTTCAGCGATTTCGTTAAGATTTCGCAATAATTTCGAAAACATCAAAATAATAATGTAGATTTTTAAAATTCAAAACGGTTTATATTTTAATAAATCATAGCTTGCTTAGATTTTTTGACATGGCATTATTATAAAAGTAAATCAATCTAGACTTAAATTTTTGCGATTTCTTAACGATTTCGTAACAATTTCGAAAACATCAAAATATTAATGTAGGTTTTTAAGATGCAAAACAATTTCTGTTTTAATAAATTATAGTCTACTTAAAATTTTTGACACTTCCTGCATTACAATAAAATTAAATCAATCTAGACTTTCAGCGATTTCGTTACGATTTCGCAATAATTTCGAAAACATCAAAATAATAATGTAGATTTTTTAAAATTCAAACGGTTTATATTTTAATAAATCATAGTCTACTTAGATTTTTTTGACATGGCATTATTATAATAGTAAATCAATCTAGAGAGAAACTTTTGGGATTTCTTAACGATTTCATAACAATTTCGAAAACATCAAAATACTAATGTAGGTTTTATAAGATGCAAAACAATTTCTGTTTTAATAAATCATAGTCTTCTAAGAATTTTTTGACACTTCCTGATAACAATAAAATTAAATCAATCTAGACTTTTAGCGATTTCGTCACGATTTCGCAATAATTTCGAAAACATCAAAATAATAATGTAGATTTTTAAATTCAAAACGGTTTATATTTTAATAAATCATAGCCTACTTAGATTTTTGACATGGCATTATTATAAAAGTAAATCAATCTAGAGAGAAATTTCTTAACGATTTCGTAACAATTTCGAAAACATCAAAATATCAATGTAGGTTTTAAAGATGCAAAACAGTTTCTGTTTTAATAAATCATAGTCTACTAAGAATTTTTGACACTTCCTGCATTACAATAAAATTAAATCAATCTAGACTTTTAGCAATTTCGTGACGATTTCGCAATAACTTCGAAAATATCAAAATAATAATGTAGATTTTTAAAATTCAAAACGGTTTATATTTTAATAAATCATAGCTTGCTTAGATTTTTTTGACATGGCATTACTATAAAAGTAAATCAATCTAGACTTAAATTTTTGCGATTTTGTAACGATTTTACAACAATTTGGAAAACATAAAAATATTAATGATGGTTCTTTAAGATTCAAAACGGTTTGTGTTTTAATAAATCGTAGTCTATTTAGATTTTTTTGACACTTCCTGCATTACAATAAAAGTAAATTAATCTAGACATAATTTTTTGCGAGTTCGTAACAATTTTGAAAACATCAAAATATCGATGTGGGTTTTTAACTTGCAAAACATATCAAAATACATGTTATTAAGATGCAAAACGGTTTGTGTTTTAATAAATCATAGTCTACTTAGATCTTTTTGACACGTCATTACAATCTAGGGCTAAATTTTTGAAATTTCGTAACGATTTTGTAACAATTCCGAAAACATAAAAATATTAATGTAAGTTCTTTAATGCAAAACGTTTGGTTTCAATAAACCATGGCCTACTTAGATTTTTTTGACGCTCGCTTTGTTATAATAAAAGTAAATCAATTCGGACTCAAATTTTTGTGGTTTTGTCAAGATTCCGCAATGATTTCGAAAATATTAGATTAATTTAAATGCTTATGTGGGGTTTTTAAAATGCCAAACGGTTCTACTTTTAATAAATTATAGTCCACTTAGATATTTTGACACTCGTTTTGTTATAATAAAAGTAAATCAATTGGGACTCAAATTTTTAAGATTTAAAGATTAGGATGAAATGATTTACATGCTTACGTTGGTATATTAAAATGCAAAACGTTTTACTGTTATTAAAAAATAGTCTACTTAGATTTTTTTGACGCTCGCTCACTATAATAAACGTAAATCAATCTGGACTCAAATTTTTGAGGTTTTGTCAAGATTTCGTAATGATTTCGAAAATATTAAATTCATTTAAATGCTTACGCGAGTGTATTAAGATTCAAAATGGTTTTAGTTTTAGTAATTCATAGAGTACTTAGATTTTTTTGCTGCTCGCTTCATTATAATAAATCAATGGGGATCAAATTTTTGAGGTTTTGTCCAGATTTCGCAACGATTTCGAAAACATAAATTAATTTAAATGCTTACGTGGTTGAATTAAGATGCAAAACAGTTTTAGTTTTAGTAAATCATAGTCTACTTAGATTTTTTTGACGCTCGTTTTATTATAAATATAGACAATCAATCTAGACTCAAATTTTTGAGGTTTTGTTTAGATTTTGCAATGATTTCGAAAACATGAATTCATTTAAATGCTTACGTCGATGTATTAAGATGCAAAACGGTTTTAGTTTTAGTAATTAATGGAGTTCTTAGATTTTTTAAAGCTTGCATCATTATAATAGAAATTAATCAATCTGACTCAAATTTTTGAGGTTTCGTTAAGATTTTGCAACGATTTCGAAAAGATTAAATTAATTTAAATGCTTACGTGGTTGTATTAAGATGCAAAACAGTTTTAGGTTTAGTAAATCATAGTATACTTAGATTTTATGACCACACACCATTACAATAAAATAAATCAATCCAGGCCTAAATTTTTGCGATTTCGTAACGATTTCGGAAAATTGAAAACGGTTTATGTTTCAATAATCCACAGTCTACTTACATTTATTGTCACGGCTATACTATTAAATAAGTCAATCTAGACCTAATTTTTTGCGATTTTGCATCGATTTCGTAACAATTTCGAAAAAATCAAAATATGTTATTAAGATGCAAAACGGTTTGAGTTTTAATAAATCATAGTCTACTTAGATTTTTTTGACACATCAATACAATCTAGGGCTAAATTTTTGAAATTTCGTATCGATTTCGTAACAATACCGAAAACAAAAATATTAATGTAAGTTCTTTAATGCAAAACGTTTTATGTTTCAATAAACCATGGCCTACTTAGATTTTTTTGACGTTCGCTTCATTATAGTAAAGATAAATCAAACTGGACTCAAATTTTTAAGATTTTGTAACGATTTTGAAAAGATTAAATAAATGCTTACGATAGCGTATTAACATTCAGAACGGTTTTACTTTTAGTACATCGTAGCCTACTCAGATTTTTTTAACGCTCGCTTTATTACAATAAATGTAAATCAATCTGGATTCAGATTTTTAAGATTTCGTAATGATTTCAAATGATTAAATGATTGCGATGGTGTATTAAAATGTAAAACGGTTTTTCATTTAGTAAATCATAGTTTACTTAAAATTTTTTACCACTCACTTCATATAAGTAAAAGTAAATCAATGTGGACTCAAATTTTTGTGGTTTTGTCAAGATTCCGCAATAATTTCGAAAATATTAGATTCATTTAAATGCTTATGTGGGTTTTTAAGATGCCAAACGGTTTTACTTTTAATAAATTATAGTCCACTTAGATATTTTTGACACTCGTTTTATTATAATAAAAGTAAATCAATTGGGACTCAAATTTTTAAGATTTTGTAACGATTTCGAAAAGATTAAATGATTCTTAATGTTTACGATACCTAGTGTATTAAAATGTAAAACGCTTTCTCTTTTAGTCTGCTTAAAAAATTTTGCCGCTCACTTCATATAATAAAAGTAAATCTATCTGGACTCAAATTTTTAAGATTTAAAGATTAGGATTAAATGATTTAAATGCTGACGTCGATGTATTAAGATGCAAAACGGTTTTAGTTTTAGTAATTAATGGAGTTCTTAGATTTTTTTAAAGTTTGCATCATTATAATAGAAATAAATCAATCTGGTTCAAATTTTTGAGGTTTGGTTAAGATTTTGCAACGATTTCGAAAAGATTAAATTAATTCAAATGCTTACGTGGTTGAATTAAGATGCAAAACAGTTTTAGTTTTAGTAAATCATAGTCTACTTAGATTTTTTGACTCTCGTTTTATTTAAATAAAGATAATCAATCTAGACTCAATTTTTAAGATTTTGCAACGATTTCGAAAACATGAATTTGTTGAACTGCTTAGCTCGATGTATTAAGATGCAAAACGGTTTTAGTTTTAGTAATTAATGGAGTTCTTAGATTTTTTTAAAGCTTGCATCATTATAATAGAAATAAATCAATCTGGTTCAAATTTTTGAGGTTTGGTCAAGATTTTGCAACGATTTCGAAAAGATTAAATTAATTCAAATGCTTACGTGGTTGAATTAAGATGCAAAACGGTTTTAGTTTTAGTAAATCATAGTCTACTTAGATTTTTTTGACGCTTGTTTTATTATAAATATAGACAATCAATCTAGACTCAATTTTTGTAAGATTTTGCAACGATTTCGAAAACATGAATTCATTTAACTGCTTACCTCGATGTATTAAGATGCAAAAAGGGTTTTAGTTTTAGTAATTAATGGAGTTCTTAGATTTTTTTAAAGCTTGCATCATTATAATAGATATTAATCAATCTGACTCAAATTTTTGAGGTTTCGTCAAGATTTTGCAACGATTTCGAATAGATTAAATTAATTTAAATGCTTACGTGGTTGTATTAAGATGCAAAACAGTTTTAGTTTTAGTAAATGATAGTCTACTTAGATTTTTTGACGCTTGTTTTATTATAAATATAGATAATCAATCTAGACAAAAATTTTTGAGGTTTTGTTCAGATATCGCAACGATTTCGAAAAAATGAATTCATTTAAATGCTTACGTCGATGTATTAAGATGCAAAACGGTTTTAGTTTTAGTAATTAATGAAGTTCTTAAATTTTTTTAAAGCTTGCATCATTATAATACAAATAAATCAATCTGGTTCAAATTTTTGAGGTTTTGTTAAGATTTTGCAACGATTTCGAAAAGATTAAATTAATTCAAATGCTTACGTGGTTGAATTAAGATGCAAAACAGTTTTAGTTTTAGTAAATCATAGTCTACTTAGATTTTTTTGACGCTCGTTTTATTATAAATAAAGATAATCAATCTAGACTCAATTTTTTAAGATTTTGCAACGATTTCGAAAACATGAATTTATTTAACTGCTTACGTGGTTGAATTAAGATGCAAAACAGTTTTAGTTTTAGTAAATCATGTCTACTTAGATTTTTTTGACGCTCGTTTTATCATAAATATAGACAATCAATCTAGACTCAAATTTTTGAGGTTTTGTTTAGATTTTGCAATAATTTCGAAAACATGAATTCATTTAAATGCTTACGTCGATGTATTAAGATGCAAAACAGTTTTAGTTTTAGTAATTAATAGAGTTCTTAGATTTTATTAAAGTTTGCATCATTATAATAGAAATAAATCAATCTGACTCCAATTTTTGAGGTTTTGTCAAGATTTTGCAACGATTTCGAAAAGATTAAATTAATTTAAATGCTTACGTGGTTGTATTAAGATGCAAAACAGTTTTAGTTTTTGGTAAATTATGGTCTACTTAGATTTTTTTTTTCCGCTCGTTTTATTATAAATAATGATAATCAATCTAGACTCAATTTTTTTAAGATTTTGCAACGATTTCGAAAACATGAATTCATTTAACTGCTTACCTCGATGTATTAAGATGAAAAACGGTTTTAGTTTTAGTAAATCATAGTCTACTTAGATTTTTTGACGCTCGTTTTATTATAAATATAGACAATCAATCTAGACTCAAATTTTTGAGGTTTTGTTTAGATTTTGCAATGATTTCGAAAACATGAATTCATTTAAATGCTTACGTCGATGTATTAAGATGCCAAACAGTTTTAGTTTTAGTAATTAATAGAGTTCTTAGATTTTTTTAAAGTTTGCATCATTATAATAGAAATAAATCAATCTGACTCCAATTTTTGAGGTTTTGTCAAGATTTTGCGACGATTTCGAAAAGATTAAATTAATTCAAATGCTTACGTGGTTGTATTAAGATGCAAAACAGTTTTAGTTTTTGTAAATCATGGTCTACTTAGATTTTTTGACGCTCGTTTTATTATAAATAAAGATAATCAATCTAGACTCAATTTTTAAGATTTTGCAACGATTTCGAAAACATTAATTTATTTAACTGCTTACCTCGATGTATTAAGATGCAAAACGGTTTTAGTTTTAGTAAATCATAGTCTACTTAGATTTTTTGACGCTCGTTTTATTATAAATATAGACAATCAATCTAGACTCAATTTTTTAGATTTCGTAACGATTTTGAAAAGTTTAATGTATTTAAATGCTTACATCGGTTATTAAAATGCAAAACTTTTACCTTAATTAAATAATAGCCTACTTAAATTTTTTTTTTTGACGCTCGTTCATTATAATAAATGTAAATCAATCTGGACTCAAATTATTTTGTCAAGATTTTGTAACGATTTCGAAAATATTAAATTCATTTAAATGCTTACGCCAGTTTATTAAGATTCAAAACGGTTTTAGTTTTAGTAAGTGATAGTCTACTTAGATTTTTGTTTGACGCTCGTTTTATTATAAATAAAGATAATCCAATCTAGACTCAAATTTTTAAGATTTCGTAACGATTCCTAAATGTTTGTAAATGATTATGATAGTTTATTAAAATGCCAAACGGTTTTAGTTTTAGTAATTCATAGAGTACTTAGATTTTATTGACGTTCGCTTCATTATAGTAAAGATAAATCAAACTGGACTCAACTTTTTAAGATTTCGTAACGATTTCGAAAAGATTAAATAAATGCTTACGATAGCGTATTAACATTCACAACTGTTTTACTTTAATAAATCGTAGCCTACTTAGATTTTTTTAACGCTCGCTTTATTACAATAAATGTACCTAAGTCAATCTGGATTCAGATTTTTAAGATTTCGTAATGATTTCAAATGATTAAATGATTGCGATAGTGTATTAAAATGTTTTAGTAAATCATGTTTACTTAAAATTTTTTACCGCTCACTTCATATAAGTAAAAGTAAATCAATGTGGACTCAAATTTTTGAGGTTTTGTCAAGATTTCGCAACGATTTTGAAAATATTCAGTTAATTCATTTCCTTACGTCGGTGTATAAAAATACAAAACGGTTTTAGTTTTAGTAATTGATGTAGTATTTTGAATTTTTTGAGGCTTTACCAAGATTTCGAAAATATTAAATTCATTGTAAATGAAATTTAACAGAATGAAAAAATTCAAAATGTTTTTGTTTTTAAAACTTTAAAAATTTCTGTGTCGTCATTATTAACAAGCAGAAATACCTATTGTCTAATAAAACGAAGCCAACTTGGTAGTACAAGTATTCCCAGAATTTAAAAAATGACGTGTTTATGTATTTTTTACGCTTTCAAACGATTTCGAAATGTTGTAAATAATAAAGTGATTTTAAGCTCCGTGTGCGTTTAACGTGCGGAAGTACCGTTTATTTCGCAAGTCGAATTTTACTAGATTTTTTTCTACACGTACTAATACTTAAGCATAGAAAATGCTGAATTTTAATGGTTTTGTAACTGTTTCGAAAAGAATACATTGTTACAAATACTTTTTATGCACAACCGCCTTTTGTTTTTTTTTAACTCAAAGCCTACTTCGAGCGATTTACTATTTGATAACGATTTCGAAATCATTAAATGCAGCAATGATTGTAAGTGTGGGCACAGAAATTTCTTTTGTTTTGTAAATCGTAAAATTTACTTGAATTTTGCACGTTGGACAAGTAGGAATTTTTACTTAATCGTGAGGTACTGTTGTTCAAAAACAACAAACGCCTACTATGATTAGTTTTCTAAAAAATCCGCGACATTCATAGCCTACTTTTACAAGTTTGTCAAATTTTTCGATTAATAACCGTCAGTTATACAACCGAAACCGGTTTAGCAGTAGTTCTTAATAATAAAAGAAAAATTCAAAACTGTAATATTATTACGCTATCGTTTCGGATTTCAACCACAAACTGGTTGTCCAAAAATATTGAATGAGAATTGCATTCGAAAACCGGTTTCGCCAATTGATTTTTGTGCAAGATGCACAGCATCCATAACCTAACCTAATTCGTTTCGTTGACAGTCACTGCTACCAACCCGTTGTTTATTTGAATTAAACAAAAAGGCGTTACGTGTTTGTTTTTTTAAAGGTCTCACGACGAGTGCATGAACATTGAAATAAAAAAAAAAGAACTGGAAGTGAAAGGTCGATTTAAGGCGAAACAGCTTCCTAGTTGTTTTATTTTACGTAACGTCAGTTGCAATTCGGATTCCAAAAGACAAACAACAAACAACATTTAGTGAAAAATCGATGCGTCTACAACTGCGTGTTCCCTCTATACACGCCGCTTCGATATAGTCCGGCAAGCCAATGGAACGCTCGTTTTAACAAAAATGACTCAGCCGCTCGTCGTTCCTCCTCGAAGCAACCAGTTTGTTATACGAAATCGTAGCGGTATGTACGGTTTCGAATAATTTTTATTTCTCTTTTAAAATTCGTACGCGTACTTCGTTTCAAGTAATCAACATGTGCGTGTTCGGTGAGAATTAAGAAAACTAGATCGTGTTTTGTTTATGTTGTCGAAAATGGTTGTCGTTTTCGGCCTACTTGATTAAGGGCCTTTTCGAACCAAGGTATTTATTTATCGGGACTGTTTTGCTTGCTAAACGCAGGTGCAAGATTTTTCTGGTTCTTGTAGGTGTAAAAAATGTACCCGAAGCCTGTTTAACAAATACGTTCGAGTACCTGTCGGCCGAACAACAAGAAAATTCCTACCAATTTATTATCATAGTGTCTCACACACCACCCTTTCAAATTTAGAACTCAAAAAAAAAGCGAAAATTTGTTAAAAATTTAAACTGACGTAGGAACCGTTTTCACTATGTGAAAGTTTGGGTTATCAACGGCCACCCGTGATTTAATAATTAGAACAATTTGTTGTTGTTTTGAGTGCTTCAATAAGTACGCGCTGACTAAAAACATTTTCTAGATTGTTACTTTTCCCATTTTAATTGCAAAACAAAATATTTACGTCTTAACTGTTTGGGAAATCTTTATGGATTAAGATGAGTGTGGGAACTTTTTTTTCGGTTCGCTTTGACCACGATAATTACGTCATCGTGTTTTGAATTTTTATATTAATTGATGACGTTTTGTTTTGTACAATCTCATCAATTGCGGGAGTTTCGGTGTCAATACCTACTAACAATTATTTTTTTCTCCGATGATAAGTTGTCGCGTGTATGTTTTTCTCATCAAGTTGGCTGAGTTTACTTGTGGGTACTGGACGTAGTGCCAGATCTATTTAATGTCTATTCCACGTTTTGTTTTTTGCAACTTTTGACGTCAGTTTTTAGATTGATTGCTTTTAGGGGTTCATTCGACTCAATGTTTTTGGTTTATTATTCACAGCTTTTTTTTTTTAATTTCCACATTTCCATCAAGTCGGCTATTAACAATTTTTATTGTTTGTTTTGGAAGCTTTCTGACCGCCTACTAGGCAGATTTTTGTTATTTTACGTATAATTTATGTATAATTTTTGACACCAATTTTTTGGGTTGCTTTCCACGCCCTTTTTTTTAGATGGTATCAAAACACACCTCCTCCTTCAAGTTGGCTACTAAGAAGTTGTATTGATTTTTGGTTTTTTCATGTGCAGAATAACCTAGTTTCATTTTTGGCCATTTTTGACATCAACTTGGATCATGATGGTAAATCTGATTCGATGTTTTTGGGTTATTTTACATTTACTCACTTTCCACATTCAGTTGGCTGTTCAATGTTTATTTTAAAAGCTTTTTTTCACAGCCTAACTAGATTTTTGACGCCAATTTTAATTTGTTTGGTTTTAGGTGTTACTACGACTTAATGTTTTCAGGTTATTTTCGGTAAGTTTCTTTTGTTTTTTTAGGTAATAAAGGGCTACCACTTTTGAAGTAAACTTTTGACAGGATTTTTTATTTTCATTATTATTAATTGATCCGACTTAATGTTTTTAGGTTATTTTTGACAGCTTCCAAATCAATTTAATTGTTTATTTTGAAAAAAAAGGTACAAATATTGGTTTCAGGTATTGATCTGACTTGACGTTTTTAGGTTATTCTAAAAACAGTCAAATTTTGTAACAATAAATTGTTCGTTTTTTCACGGCCTACGTATTTCCTATCAGTTGGAGTTACGTGCAAAACCTATTGAACGGATGTATGTTTTTGACACTAATATTTAGTTGAACTGACTCGATAGTTTGAGGTTATTTTAAGTAGTTTTTTTTTTTATTTGTCAAACTTGAGCTTGTTTTCCGGTATAACTAGATTTTTATTGTTTATGCACAGATCCTACTGCTGATTTTGAGCTCAATTTGTAGTGTACATCCTACAGATTCTTTTTTAGTTTTTTTTTTGGGTATTTGCCATCTCTGTTTAGTGTTCTGTTTTTTGCTTATTTTAAATACTTTTCCATAGCCTACGTTATTTTCAATTTTTGTAGTACATTGTTATTATTGATTTATTGTTTTTTAAATTTTATTCGCTTTCCTCATCCAGTTGTTATTGTTTATTTTGAAAACTTTTTCCCGGCTTAACTAGATTTTTGATTATTTTACATACATAACCTAATGAACGATGTTTTTAGCGATTTTAATTGAGTTTGTTTGGTTTTAGTTGTTTTCAATTTCAGTTTTTTCCCACTTTTTAAATACATAGTTCTTTTAATTATTTTCCATCCATAACCTATTCAAATTTTTGGCGATTTTTGACATCAATATTTAAGCTTTAGATGTTAATCAGAAATTGTGATTTCGGGACTCTTGGTTTTCAAAAATTTCTTTCCTTCTCCACATTCTCCTTAAGTTTAGTGTTTATTGCTTATTTTAAATTTTCTGGAAACTTATGCCAAACATTTTTAGTTTGTTAGTTAATCCGACTCCATGTTTTTAGGTATATTTTGAAAAAAAATTGGAATCAACCTTTATAGAAAATGAAATACATACCATTTGTTTGGTAAATTTTTAGAATGTTTGGGTGTTGATCTAACTCGAATATTTTTGGGTTATTTTTACTACGTACTTTGGTTTTTCTTTGGATTTTAAATCGTTATTCGCTCATATTGTGCAATAGTACTGAGGCTTGTGGCCTAGTGGTGTAATTTTCCTACCACAAACATTTGCAATTCGAGAGACTCGGGTTCGTTCCCAACAGAGCCGGCCGTGAGTTTTTCACAGGTTTTCTCGCAGCAAGTATAAACCAAGGTATAAACTTATAAGCAGGCGAATGCTGGGCCAGTAACTTTCTCTTTCACTAGCTCCTTAATTTCTCTATCCTTCAAGCACACTTCCGCTGTATGTACGCATCTCTTTCCGGCTGAAGTAACTATCAAATTTTAGAGTAGCTCGCCACTCGATGAGAGGGGGGCAGACACGCTTCTGTTTCTCTTCTCTTCAAGAAACACGCATGTTTGCTTTTTGTACAATAGTGAAGTTACACTTGAGTTTTCTCACTTCTGAAGAGTCCCAAAAGGACAAAACAGCTGTCGAGTGATTACCGGTGTTTGTTTGCTATTATTTTTATGCAAATGCTTACTTGGAATCGACTGTGTAACTGCTTACATACCTGTCAAAAAAAGTTACAGACTAGTGAATGATGTATTGTGTTTGGTTTATTTAAGGGGTTGAACGGATTCGATAGTTTGGAAATATTTTTCGTGGGTTTTTTTGGGTCTGTCAAATTTGATGGCATATTTTGATAGATTTTTTATGGCACAACTAGATTTTTATTGTTTTACGCACCGATCTTATTGAATGACTAGTAACCAAACCCATTTGAACACCTGAAATTAAGGACGTGAGGTCACCGCTCCAGGTCAGAGGTCAAAGGTCAGGTCAGCTTGTGACCCCGCCTAAGATCAGGGCCTGGACCTCCTGAACAATTTGACGTATCGATCTCCGAAATCGGTTCAGCCGTTTCGGAGGAGAAGACGAACATACAGACAGACAGACAAACCGGGCCATCGATTTGATGTGTGTAGATTTTTTTTTGGTTTAGTATTTGGTATTAGTTTGTTTTAGGTGTTGAACTGATTCGATAGTTTGGGAATATTTTTGTGGGTTTTTTTGTGTTTGTCAATAGTTTTGGTTTTTTGGGTCTGTCAAGTTAGCTATTAACAAGTTTGGTGATTTATTTTGATAGATTTTTTTTATCTAACCAAATTTTTACTTTTTACGCCACTGATTTTGTTGAATGATACGCGTTTTTGAGCCCAATTTGTTTGTTTTAGGTGTTGAACTGATTTGGGTATATTTCAGGGTTTTTTTTGGGTTTCTTAATAATTAAGATTTTTTTGGGTCTGTCAAGTTTGACGGTTTATTTTGGAGATTTTTTCCAGTCTAACTGGATTTTTATTGTTTTACTCACCGATCCCTATTGAATGATACGCGTTTTTAAGCCCAATTTATTTGGTTTGATCCCACATACTTCTTTTTAATTTTTTGGGTATTTATCAATCTCCTCCGTTTAGCGTTCCGTTTTTTATTTTAAATGCTTTTCTTAAAGATTCGAAGCAGATTTTTATTATTGTATGCGTGTGTGTTTTTGGGTACTTTTTGGCATCAATATCTAGTTTGTTTAGTTTTGGGTGAACTTTTTGCAGGTTTCTTTTTTTTTTGTTGTTAACAAGTTTTCTTATCATTGTCCATTTTGGCACCAAAATTTAGTTTTATTTTGAGACATCGATCTCACTTGATATGTTTCGGTAATCATGCAGTTTTTATTTGTTTTACCTTTTTATATATTTTTGGCAACTTAGATACCAAATTTAGTTTGTTTCGTTGTAGGTGTTATTTAACTTATTATTTTTTAATAATTTTTGGGTTTAATCACCTCCGTCAAGTTTGTCACTTTTTTTGGTTTTATTTTTTTTACATTAAGTTTTCGTGTCTTAGTTTTTAGTCAAGATGGTCGACTTGGATGTTTCCGAACGCTACTTGATTTAGGTTTCAATTATTTCCGAAGTTGGCGGTTTTATTTTCATTGCATTGTTTTGTCATCGCCTACTGGATTGTGGTTTTGTTATTACATTAATTTATTTAATTCACGTAGCTGTGACATATTAGTAGTTTTTAAGTCCACACATGAGATGCATTAATGAAATCTGTGCCCGAACGAAACCAGATATATTTCAACTTCGAAGACGGAATGTCACCACCATACAATTGCATCACAGCAAGCGTGGGAAGCTTGTAAACGTGGATACGTCATAATACCGTGACATCAACATGTTATGATTCACCGTAAATCATCGCGAACGATGAACTTTTTGCAAATGCAGCTGCAATTGTCTTGAAGTAATCCGATTCGATTGCAACTTCATCCGCAGGTGCTCTTTTCTCATTTACAACAAGCTACTTTGTGTTTAATTCCGCTTAATAATCCATTTTTTTTCGCAAACGCATACAGCTGCAACAGAGAGCATCTGCTCCATTTTGCAATTACGTAAGTGGTCCCGAAAATCCAACGCCTCCTTCTCATATAAATCATGCAAAGGAATTACGCTTCGACGATCGTCCTTTGTTTAGTCAATCAGGTCGGGTGTGGCCGATTTAATTTTTTGTATGCGTCATTAACTTTTGCAAAAATTGGTTTGCTTTGACGAAAGATTTAATTTAAGGCGTTTACCTTAAAAAAAACGAGTTAAATTTACTTAGCTCACAAGTGTCTGATAAGATATTGTGTGATAAGATCCGAGGTGGCTGTACGAAATGGAACTTTCCGCGGTTGCCTCGTAGAAATTTTCGATTTCGATATCGATCTAAAATTAAAAGTTGCATCACCGGATAAATAATTGAATTCAATAACGAAAATTAATAAGCAAACTACTATATTAAATAATTTATAAGTTGGAAAATGTCCAAATCGTTTTACACACGCCGAAATAGTTGGTACGTTGCCAAATTTCGCGTTATTGTGTTTTTTTTTTAAACGTGGTGCCGCCGTTGTTTCGGAACAAAAAAAAATATCCGGTTGAGTAAACATACGATTCTCTTCCTTCTTGGTGTTATTTTCGATTACGTAAACGCGGAATTTACTTGCGCGGCGGCGTTGCCTTTTTGGTTTTTTTGCGCGTTGCAAGTGGATGTTGTAAAATGGTAAACGCTTTGCTATAAATGGATGTAAAGATCAGGTTTTTGCAATCGTGCATAAATCGCGTTAGTTTTTCGTCTTTTTTTCTTCCATCGACAGGTATTTGTTTAAACTACCAATTGTTTTGTGGGTCGTGGCCTCCTTCGAAATTGCGCGATTAAGCAAAAAAAAAATTCGATTTAGTTGGCCTAAATCTCCCTTTAGTGTCACAGACAAGGGTTGGTTATTTGAATCCCTCTCTTCATATACAAAGTTTTCACGTTTGTTTTACGAAATAAAGGGAAGTCGAGTGTACTCGTTTCACTAGAGCAAGTACCCAATTAAATATGCAAACGATAAATGAGTGTTATGTGTGCGCGAGTACTTCGGGGGATGGGAAATTAAATGGGGGTAACGTTCCTCTGAACGCTCGAGTTGGTTAGGTAGGTCGATCACGTTGTATATAAGGAAAAAAACTGACACAAAGGTACTATTGTCTTCATTTCAATGGACGAGTACATTATAAAACGTGTCAGCAATGAGCATGTGGTTCGATATCGTATTTCTCAGAGTAAAATTGTTTCCTCAACGCCTACTATGATTCTATTTTTAGTCGTTTTAATGTATTTTAATTCTATTTACGATTGCACATCAAGCACCCCGTGCATTTCTGATAAAACGCCGAGACACTCGCGGAAAGTTCAAGTCACCCGCGATAATAAAAAATTAGTTTGCCGAATCTTAACAACGCTTTAAAACGTAATAATGGACGGGAAGCGTTTAGTTGCGGTTCTAATTCTGGTATAGGATGATTGACCTTTCGCTACCGATCAAAATGCAATTTTTTTAAGCCACGCCCATTTGCTTAGGTTGCAACCTAAACCGGCGATCTTTGATCCGTTGCGAGAGTGACTGGCACATTTAACAGCTAATCAATTTCGAATACTAAACAGCGTCTGGAACTTTGTAAAATTACGTATTTTTAGTTAGGACGCCACTCGACAAATTTATAATTATAGAAAGAGGCACTCGAGACTGACTCATATGAAAATTCTTCCGGAGTTTAATTTAGTATTTGATTTGATATTCGGATTCTCTTCAATTTGCGCATAAATTAGTTGCTACCAGTAGATTTCGTCGAATAATCACTTAAAACTCTCCCTTCGCTTTGGTTTAATGAATCCCTTTTGCGAGGAGAATAAACAGGAATTAATTACGCTGCTTTGCAATTTAAAGTAACTTTAGATCTCTCTCGAGAGTGAGTAGTAGGCCGTGGAATTTTTATTGACCATCATGGATATCTTTTTTTTTTTTTTTTGAAAATTCGCACACTTGATTTTTTTTTCTTGCTCCCCCTTTTCTCGAAAACCGATCTCCGTGTGTTATTTACTAAGTCAGGGTTGCATTAATATCCGTGCAGATGATGAAGAAATGTGCCCCCTACGTCGTATCGATGACTCAGAAGGGTGTATTTTTCCTTAGCGCAATCTAGGGTTGATATTTAGGGTGCGTTCTTTTGACCAACGCATTTTTATGGTATTCGAGAATGTTTTTAATATTTGAGAGTTGATCGTGCACGACAAGAAAATGATGTCCTTAATGTTTTAGGGTTTCACACAAATGTGAATGAACTTGGAAAATGTATGCGTGGAAAAACGCGATAAATTGAATCCATTTACCACCGCGGTGACTGAAAAATTACGTTTGTTAACGTAAGAAAACGATTTGTTTACGTTGCGTATCGTAATAGTGCGCCCACTTGATCCTAACATTTTTTTCTTAACAAAAACAATTTAAATATGTATGTCGTCTTGATTAATTGGATAATGAATTAGTCGCCCCAGGCGCCTGTCGTTTACTATTTATTTATTTATATCACGGCTATCTCGATTTTACCCGAAAAGTTTTATAAATACTTTAGCGTAAACGAAAATAAACTGCCGGGGGATGATCTTAATATAAGAACATTCGATTAACCCTCGTTCTAGTGAGGAGGAGGAATGGTTGCAATTTAATTGATCAGATAAAAGTCGGCCATGTTCTCGTTAGGCTTTTGTGCAACAATTTGCACATAGTACCTATTTATAATAAATCCATCACGATTATGTCCCTATCGTACGAACAATGTGTAATTACAATTAATATCTACACATACATAGGAAACTCTTTACATGTATATATCCTTAAGAAATTATCCGCCATCTTGTCGAGGAAGTGGTTACAATTAATCTTAATTACGATGCAAAAATAACCCGAGCATTAAGAGAGAAAGTGATAATTACACGCTGTTGTAGGAATTCAAATGCAGATTAACCTGTTGTTGAAACCGGTCGTGTAAAAATAGTAGTAAAATTCAAGTTCAAGACGCTTTTCGTATAACCGTCAAAAAAAAAAAAACGCGCGCCACCTAGGTTCGAAAAATTAAAAACGTTGGTACACATACAAATTCGGCGAAGCGGAAAGTCGTAAATAATAGTGTGCGTTGAATTAGGAATGATCACTTATACCATATGTTGTATGTACGAAACCGGAACAATTACTTTCACTTTTAATTCATAACGATAATTTCTATAGAAAGTTGGCGTGCGTTACTCTGTAACGTTTAAAATTTTTATTATTGTTGACGTCCGATGGAAATTTGATTTTGTTGTTGATACGACCCGCCTCTTTTTGTACTTTCGCGTTTCGAATGAAAAAGAATTTGGTATCATTTATCATGGTTATTTTGTCGTTGCCAACTTAAATTAAATTTTTTTTTAAATGATAGATACTTATCTTTACGATCCTAGATATTTAAATAAATGGAGGTAAACTTAAAACTCGTCTCGAATAATCGTACACCGTATTTGCACCCTTATTGCAACCGTCCGGGCGGTGTCTGTATATTTGTCTTTATTGTTATGTATGTGCGTATGTTTTTTTTTAAATCTCTTAATATTGAACTATGTTCTAATGTTTTCGAATATTATTTCCAAAAAAGGAAAAAAATATTTGGGTATCATTGACGAATACGCAAATTCAAAATTATTTCAAAAAATATTTTAATACATCACTAGTGCTGCGAATTGAATATCCACAATTTAAAAATCGAAACCTTTTAATGCTTTTTTTGAAATTTTAAAACAAAATATTTGGATTTTAGTTTTTAAAACAAAAATATTCGGGTATCATCCACAGAAACATAGCATAATTAAAACTTGTTTTCAAAAATGTTAAGAAATACATCACGCGTTCTGCCCATTGAATGTTCATATTTTAAAAATCGAAACATTTTTTAATGCTTTTATTTGATATTTTAAGGCAAAAATGTTTTTTTCATCAGCTCTCTTGACGCTTAAGTAGTAGTAATGGACATTTTAAATTCGATTTTGGTTCTCAAAACAAAAAATATTTGGGGCCACTCATGGATACGTAAATTACACGGCATAATTCAAAATTGTTTCAAAAAATGTTTGGATATATAACGTGTTCCGCCCCTGAATGTGCACATTTTAAAAAAATTTTTAAATTTTAAGGCAAACATTTGGTTTAAAACGAAAAATATTTCGGTATTGTCCACAAATACGTGTATTACATGGCATAATTACAAATTGTTTCAAAAAATGTTTATATATATATCACGTGTTCCGCCCACTGAATGTGCACATTTTAAAAATCGAAACATTTTAATCCTTTTTTGAAATTTTAAGGCATAAATATTTGGTTTTTTAGTTTTTGAATCAAAAATATTTTGGATCACCTCCAGAAACGTATATTACTTCAAAAAATGTTTAGATACATCACCTGTTCTTTCCACTGAATCTCTACATTTTAAAAATTGAAACATTTTAATGTTTTTTTTGAAATTTTAATGCAAAAATATTTTGTTTTTTAGTTTTTACACAGGTATATAAATTACATTGCTTAATTCAAAATTGTTTCATACAATTTTTGAATATATCACGTATTCCGCCCACTGAATGTGCACATTTTAAAAATCGTAACATAAGATGCTTTTTTTGAAATTTTAAGGCGTAAATATTTGTTTTTTTAGTTTTTGAAACAAAAATATTTTGGATGACCCCCAGAAACGTAAATTACATGGCATAATTCAAAATGGTTTCAAAAATGTTTAGATACATTACATGTTCTGCCCACTGAATGTGCACATTTTAAAATCGAAACATTTTAATGCTTTTTTTAAATTTTAAGGCAAAAATTTATTTTGTTTTTTAGTTTTTAAAACTAAAATATTTGGATATCACTCACAGATATGTAAATTATATTCTATAATTCAAAATTGTTTTATAAAATATTGTTTATATATTAATCTTTTTTTGAAATAAGGCTTAAATATTTGGTTTTTTAGTTTTTGAAACGAAAATATTTTGGTATCAACCACATAAACGTAAATTACATGGCATAATTCTAAATGGTTTCAATAAATGTTTAGATACATCACATGTTCTGCCCATTGAATGTGCACATTTTAAAAATCGTAACATTTTAATGTTTTTTTTTAATTTTAAGGGAAACATATTTGGTATTTTGGTTTTTGATACAAAAATATTTTGGATCACCCCCGGAATCGTAAATTACATGGCATAATTCTAAATGGTTTCAAAAATGTTTAGATACGTCACATGTTCTGCTCACTGAATGTTCACATTTTAAAATACGAAACATTTTAATGCTTTTTGAAATTTCACGGCATAAGTATTTGGTATTTTAGTTTTTGAAACGAAAATATTTTGGTATCAACCACATAAACGTAAATTACATGGCATAATTCTAAATGGTTTCAAAAATGTTTAGATACGTCACATGTTCTGCTCACTGAATGTTCACATTTTAAAATACGAAACATTTTAATGCTTTTTTTGAAATTTCACGGCATAAGTATTTGGTATTTTAGTTTTTGAAACGAAAATATTTTGGTATCAACCACATAAACGTAAATTACATGGCATAATTCTAAATGGTTTCAAAAAATGTTTAGATACGTCACATGTTCTGCTCACTGAATGTTCACATTTTAAAATACGAAACATTTTAATGCTTTTTTTGAAATTTCACGGCATAAGTATTTGGTATTTTAGTTTTGAAACGAAAATATTTTGGTATCAACCACATAAACGTAAATTACATGGCATAATTCTAAATGGTTTCAATAAATGTTTAGATACATCACATGTTCTGCCCGCTGAATGTGCACATTTTAATAATCGAAACATTTGAATGCTTTTTTTTTAAATTTTAAGGCAAACATATTTGGTATTTTGGTTTTTGATACAAAAATATTTTGGTTCATCCCCGGAATCGTAAATTACATGGCATAATTCTAAATAGTTTCAATAAATGTTTAGATACATCACATGTTCTGCCCACTGAATGTGCACATTTTAAAATACGAAACATTTTAATGCTTTTTTTGAAATTTTACGGCATAAGTATTTGGTATTTTAGTTTTTGAAACGAAAATATTTTGGTATCAACCACATAAACGTAAATTACATGGCATAATTCTAAATGGTTTGAATAAATGTTTAGATACATCACATTTTCTGCCCACTGAATGTGCACATTTCAAAAATCGAAACATTTTAATACTTTTTTTGAAATTTTAAGGCAAACATATTTGGTATTTTGGTTTTTGAAACAAAAATATTTTGGATCACCCCCAGAAACGTAAATTACATGGCATAATTCTAAATGGTTTCAAAAAATGTTTAGATACATGACATGTTTTCCCTGATTGTGCACATTTTAAAATTCGAAACATGTTAATGTTTTTTGAAATTTTTAGGCAAACATATTTGGTATTTTCGTTTTTAAAAGAAAAATATTTCGGTATTGCCCAAAAATTCGTGTATTACATACATGGCATAATTCCAAATTGTTTCAAAAATGTTTATATATATCACGTGTTCCGCCCATTGAATGTGCACATTTTAAAAATCGAAATATTTTAATGCTTTTTAATTTTAAGGCATAAGTATTTGGTTTTAGTTTTTGAAACAAAAATATATTGATATCACTCATAGATATGTAAATTACATTGCATAATTCAAATTTGTTTCATACAATTTTGAATAATTCACGTGTTCCGCCCACCGAATGTAAACATTTCAAAAATCGAAACATTTTAATGCTTTTTTTTTTAAATTTTAATGCATAAATATTTGGTGTTTTAGTTTTTGTACCAAAAATGTTTTGGATCACCCCCAGAAACGTAAATTACAGGGCATAATTCAAAATGATTTCAAAAAATGTTTAGATACATCACATGTTCTGCCCACTGAATGTCCACATTTTAAAAATCGAATCATTTTACTGCTTGTTTTTGAAATTTTAATGCATAAACATTTGGTGTTTTAGTTTTGAAACAAAAATAATTTGGATCACCCCCAGAAACGTAAATTACATGACATAATTCAAAATGGTTTCAAAAATGTTTAGATACATCACATGTTCTGCCCACTGAATGGTCACATTTTAAAAATCGAAACATTTTAATGCTTTTTGAAATTTTAAGGTAAAATTTTTATTTTGTTTTTAGTTTTAAAACTAAAATATTTATATCACTCACAGATATGTAAATTACATTGTATAATTCAAAATTGTTTTATAAAATATTTGTTTATATCACGTGTTCCGCCCACTGAATGTGCATATTAAAAAATCGAACATTTTAATCTTTTTTTGAAATAGGGCTTAAATATTTGGTTTTTTAGTTTTTGAAACGAAAATATTTTGGTATCAACCACATAAACGTAAATTACATGGCATAATTCTAAATGGTTTCAATAAATGTTAGATACATCACATGTTCTGCCCACTGAATGTGCACATTTGAAAAATTGAAACATTTTAATCCTTTTTGAAATTTTAAGGTTTAAATATTTGATTTTTAGTTTTGAAACGAAAATATTTTGGTATCAACCACATAAACGTAAATTACATGGCATAATTCTAAATGGTTTCAATAAATGTTAGATACATCACATGTTCTGCCCACTGAATGTGCACATTTGAAAAATTGAAACATTTTAATCCTTTTTTGAAATTTTAAGGTTTAAATATTTGATTTTTTAGTTTTTGAAACGAAAATATTTTGGTCTCAACCACATTATTGTAAATTACATGGCATAATTCTAAATGGTTTCAATAAATGTTTAGATACATCACATGTTCTGCCCACTGAATGTCCACATTTTAAAAATCCAAACATTTTAATGCTTTTTTTAAAAATTTTAATGCATAAATATTTGGTGTTTTAGTTTTTGAAACAAAAATATTTTGGATCACTCCCAGAAACGTAAATTACATGGCATAATTCAAAATGGTTTCAAAAATGTTTAGATACATCACATGTTCTGCCCACTGAATGTCCACATTTTAAAAATCGAAACATTTTAATGCTTTTTTTTTTAAATTTTAATGCATAAATATTTGGTGTTTTAGTTTTGAAACAAAAATATTTTGGATCACTCCCAGAAACGTAAATTACATGGCATAATTCAAAATGGTTTCAAAAATGTTTAGATACATCACATGTTCTGCCCACTGAATGTCCACATTTTAAAAATCGAAACATTTTAATGCTTTTTTAAATTTTAATGCATAAATATTTGGTGTTTTAGTTTTTGAAACAAAATATTTTGGATCACCCCCAGAAACGTAAATTACATGGCATAATTCAAAATGATTTCAAAAAATGTTTAGATACATCACATGTTCTGCCCACTGAATGTGGACATTTTAAAAATCCAAACATTTTAATGCTTTTTTTAAAATTTAAATGCATAAATATTTGGTGTTTTAGTTTTTGAAACAAAAATATTTTGGATCACCCCCAGAAACGTAAATTACATGGCATAATTCAAAATGGTTTCAAAAAATGTTTAGATACATCACATGTTCTGCCCACTGAATGTCCACATTTTAAAAATCGAAACATTTTAATGCTTTTTTTTAAATTTTAATGCATAAATATTTGGTGTTTTAGTTTTGAAACAAAAATATTTTGGATCACCCCAGAAACGTAAATTACATGGCATAATTCAAAATAATTTCAAAAATGTTTAGATACATCACATGTTCTGCCCACTGAATGTGCACATTTTAAACATTTAATTGCTTTTTTGAAATTTTAAGTCAAAAATTTATTTTGTTTTTAGTTTTTAAAACAAAATATTTGGATATCACTCACAGATATGTAAATTAGATTGTATAATTCAAAATTGTTTTATAAAATATTTGTTTATATCACGTGTTCCGCTCACTGAATGTGCATATTTAAAAAATCGAACATTTTAATCTTTTTTGAAATAAGGCTTAAATATTTGGTTTTTTAGTTTTTGAACCGAAAATATTTTGGATCACCTCCAGAAACGTAAATTACACGGCATAATTTAAAATGGTTTCAAAAAATGTTTAGATACATCACATGTTCTTCCCACTGAATCTCTACATTTTAAAAATCGAAACATTTTAATACTTTTTTTAAAATTTGAATGCATAAATATTTGGTGTTTTAGTTTTTGAAACAAAAATATTTTGGATCACTCCCAGAAACGTAAATACATGGCATAATTCAAAATTGTTTCAAAAATGTTTAGATACATCACATGTTCTGCCCACTGAATGTCCACATTTTAAAAATCGAAACATTTTAATGCTTTTTTTTTTTAATTTTAATGCATAAATATTTGGTGTTTTAGTTTTTGAAACAAAAATAGTTTGGATCACTCCCAGAAACGTAAATTACATGGCATAATTCAAAATTGTTTCAAAAAATGTTTAGATACATCACATGTTCTGCCCACTGAATGTGCACATTTTAAAATCGAAACATTTAATTGCTTTTTTTGAAATTTTAAGGCAAAAATTTATTTTGTTTTTTAGTTTTTAAAACTAAAATATTTGGATATCACTCACAGATATGTAAATTAGATTGTGTAATTCAAAATTGTTTCATAAAATATTTGATTATATCACGTGTTCCGCCCACTGAATGTTCACATTTGAAAAATTGAAACATTTTAATCCTTTTTTGAAATTTTAAGGTTTAAATATTTGATTTTTTAGTTTTTGAAACGAAAATATTTTGGTATCAATCACATAAATATAAATTACATGGCATAATTCTAAATGGTTTCAAAAAATGTTTAGATACATGACATGTTTTTCCCCTGATTGTGCACATTTTAAAATTCGAAACATGTTAATGTTTTTTTTGAAATTTTAAGGCAAACATATTTGGTATTTTGGTTTTAAAAGAAAAAAAATTTCGGTATTGCCCAAAAATTCGTGTATTACATACATGGCATAATTCCAAATTGTTTCAAAAAATGTTTATATATATCACGTGTTCCGCCCATTGAATGTGCACATTTTAAAAATCGAAATATTTTAATGCTTTTTTTTGAAATTTTAAGGCAAAAGTATTTGGTTTTTTAGTTTTTGAAACAAAAATATATTGATATCACTCACAGATATGTAAATTACATTGCATAATTCAAAATTGTTTCATAAAATTTTTGAATATATCACGTGTTCCGCCCACTGAATGTAAACATTTCAAAAATCGAATAATTTTAATGCTTTTTTTTTAAATTTTAATGCATAAATATTTGGTGTTTTAGTTTTTGAAACAAAAATATTTTGGATCACTCCCAGAAACGTAAATTACATGGCATAATTCAAAATGATTTCAAAAAATGTTTAGATACATTACATGTTCTGCCCACTGAATGTGCACATTTTAAAAATCGAAACATTTTAATGCTTTTTTGAAATTTTAAGGCAAAAATTTATTTTGTGTTTTAGTTTTTAAAACTAAAATATTTGATATCACTCACAGATATGTAAATTAGATTGTGTAATTCAAAATTGTTTCATAAAATATTTGAATATATCACGTGTTCCGCCCACTGAATGTGCACATTTGAAAAATTGAAACATTTTAATCCTTTTTGAAATTTTAGGTTTAAATATTTGATTTTTTGTTTTGAAACGAAAATATTTTGGTATCAACCACATAAACGTAAATTACATGGCATAATTCTAAATGGTTTCAATAAATGTTAGATACATCACATGTTCTGCCCACTGAATGTGCACATTTTAAAAATCGAAACATTTTAATGCTTTTTTGGAAATTTAAAGGCAAACATATGTTTTATTTTTAAAATGAGCATCACCCAGAAAACGTAGATTACATGATATCACAGGCGTGCGTAGTTTTCTTTATTAGGTGGGGCCTTAATATACGATAATACCATTTTAATTTTAGTAAAAATGCATTTTCAACAGTACTTAACAAAAAATTGAAAGCATTAGATGGAGCCATGTCCCCATTGGCCCACCTGTGCGCATGGTATAATCCAAATATATTTCAAAAAATGTTTAGATATATCACGTGTTCTGCCCATTATATGCGCACATCTTAAAAATCATTAGATTTTAATGTTTTTTTTTAAATTTTATGGGAAAAATATTAGGTTTCGGTTATAGATGCTTAAATTGTTTGTTAGAATATAAACAAAATTGGTTCTAATTTATTTCATATTTCTTATGTCAAGCTGAAAAAAAGAAAAAAATGAACATTTTGAATAGGAGGATTTTGCGATCAAGACGGTTTTTGATTTACTTATTAGCCTCGATAAAGCCCTCACAGGTGTGGGCGAAACGTCGGCCTTTTATATAATTATAATCGTTATTTTCAACCCCACCTAGAAGGTTAAAAACTTTATAATTTTGAATATGTTTTTTCGTTCTGGTTCGCCTATAGATACGTAAATTACATGGTATATTCAAAAATTTAAAAAAAGATGTTTAGATACATGACGTGTTCTACCCATTGAATGTACACATGCTAAAAATCTAAACATTTTAATGACTTCTTTAAAATTTTTTACCCAAAAATATTTGGTTTCAGCTGTAGATGCTTAAATAGTTTATTAGAATTAAAAAAAAAATCGGATTTTAATAAATGTTTACATACATCACGTGTTCTGTCCAATCAATGTGAACATGCAATAAATCGAAACATTTTATTGCTCATTTTTGAAATTTTAAGGCAACAATATTTGGTTTTTTATTTTTTAAAACAAAAATATTTGGATATCATTCACAGAAACGTAAAATACATGGCCTAATTCATAATTGTTTCAAAAAATGTTTAGATACATCACGTGTTCTGTTGAAATGTTGAACTGAACATTTTTGGTTTTTTGGTTCTTAAAACAAAAATATTTGGGTCCATCCGTGGATACCTAAATGTTTTGAAAAACACACACAACCTCCCATAGAACGGACAAATGCTAAAAATCAAAACATTTTAATGTTTTTTTTTTAAATTCTACAGCAGAAATATTTGGTTTCAACTATAGATGTTCAAATACTTTATTAGAAATAAAAAAAATCAGATTTATAATGTCCGTCTGAAAAAAGATGAACGAAAATTTTTGATTAGTTTTTTAGTTTTCAAAAAAATATTTGGTTTGCGTAGAATTCATGGTAAAATTGAAATTAAAAAAAATGTTTTAATCCTTTTTTTTTTAAATTTTAACGAAAAAATATTTTGATTCAGCTATAGATGCTTAAATAGTTTGCTGAAATTTAAAATATTATTTCTAATGTCCAACGGAAAAAGGAAAGATTTTTCGCTCATACATAGGCCTTGGCCTGCGGCCTCGCGTTGCCTTTATGTTCGTTCTGCTACGAGTTGCTTTCAACACTCGCAATTTCAAATTACTATTGATATTTAATATACACGCGTACAAAAATTGAATTTGTGGAGCTGTGGTTTGTTCTTCCAGCTTATGTTTCATCTCAGTTGGCGGGGATGCGTCGTCATTTGTCTTAATCCCGTTACTCTGTACCAATAATCTTTGACTTTCGCGCACCGTATAGTTGTATATACGCGGTGCAAGACCGTATGATCGGATTACCGTTATATACATTTTTTATTGACATTTTTACGAGCGACTTAATGGCGTCCGAGCGACAGATTTACATTCGCCATGTTTCAGCTACGACTAGCAATAAAACATCTTTTAAAGCGTCGGTACGCGTCTCTGGCAATAAAAATTAATCTTTATTTGGTTGACCGTGCGGCGCCAATTTCTATACAGACGAATTTTCTCGCAAGCGCAATTCACCAATTGCTCGCAATTACATTTTAAATAGATAATCGCAACGACGCAGATTTTCCACTTAGCATTCAATCAGAAGATTTTAAAAGTCCGCGTGGGCGACATCTTCGAAACGGTATTTTCGCATTTTCGACCTACATCGTTAATGGCCGCGGCCTATTTCGTATTCGGGACGCATCTTTGGTTCAAGGTTTTGTTTTTCGCGTCGATCGCGTCACCTTAGGAATTTTTTTATCGTTTTAGGCCGCGCGCGAATTAGGCTTCGATAATGGCGGTTGCAGAAGCACGCAATTACGTAAATTAGGTCGTAATAATTACGAACAATTCAAGAACATCTGTTTATCTTTCCGACGCCATTTTTCGCTCTTCGCCGCGGAAATTTAATTTCCGCAAGGAGCGATCGTTTTGTAAAAAGCTCTTTTGATAATGCGCACACCTAAAACCCGATGACTCATGCAAATTGTTCGATTTGTCGTTTTTAAATTGCTTTCGAACGACCTTTGACTGTTTGTAATCTAACCAGTTAGGTTTCGCGCGTCCAGAGAAAATCTTGTGCCTGTTGTCCGTTTATTTATTTTGTTGGCCGTAATTAAAAGCGTCTCCTCAGCAATATGGACGATCCCGAAATCAAGGAAACCGTGGAACAAATTCTGGGTAAAGGCGCTAAAGTTGTCGATTGTGAAAAAAAGTCTTCGATCAAAGAGGAGGAGGTGTTGTTGATCAACGGAATACCGGTTACTTTGGAAGGAAGAGACGGCCGAGCCATAAAAGAAGCTTTGATCACTGGGCAAGTACCGCCCTGCGATCTTCTCAACACCCTTCTCATCAAAACTGGAATTCTGAAAGCTCCTGTCAAGCTAGACACGTCGTTGAGCGTAAAATCGACGACGGTTACGAAAGAGGAGGTGACTGTTTCCAGAGATGGAAAGATCGTCGACGAAAGAAGTCGCGAGACTAAAGAGCATAACTTTTACGAGTGCCATTAGTGAAGTTTACGAACCGGTAAGAGTAATACCAACTACGGAACTTCTGAACGGGCAGTATGCGAAAAATAAGTTTACGGTAAATGACGATTTTCAGTAAATGGAAATGGGAAGTTCAGTGGTGGCGATCACAACGGATATGAGACTGGAAGTGATCATAAGTTTAGTTCTTTTTCGAGTGCAAGTAGTTATGAGTCCGACGGTCCGGGACTCGATTGCGAACGACAAAAGCCGACGGCCACTTTGAGCAAAGATTCGGGCAACTTGAGCGGCAACGTTTCGTCCACCAAAATCTTCACGCCGAGCTCGAACGACTCGTTGAGCTCGCTCGACGAGACCGACTTCAAAAACGATCTCGTGGATAAGTTTCGGAAGTGTGGGTTTAACTCCAACGGTTACAAAAAGGAGATTTCGGTGAGAATTTTGTGACACATTGCGCCATCTATTATTGTGTTCGTTTTTATAGCCATGTGTTTTTTATCTTAATTTTAATTTTAGCCTACGATTTTTGGAACCGTCGCTTCTGACCACACGCCGAAAGATTGTTCGAATCGACGGGTAAGTTATTTTTATGACACATATGATTGACTTTCGTTTGTAACAGTTGGCAGAACCATAATTCACCTACGTGTATGTTGGGTTGTTCACATTCAGTTAAGTACATTACAAAGTCGTTGACATCTCAATCGAGAAACAGTGGAAGCAGTAATAAAACTTATGCCTCAAAAACACCAAAAGTCATGTTGACACGGCCTTAAAATCATGACTATCTTGATCAACTTTTTTTAGACGTTGAAAATATTTTTTTAATTCAAGAATATACATACATGCATCTAGGTGCACCTTGAAATCAATCAAAGTTAATTTTGATAGTGAAAACGTATGCTTGAAAAGTGCTCAGAAGATCATGACATGAAATTCTACATCTTGGTCCAAATTTTGGTAAACTTCAACACCAATTTGCTAATTAAAATCCTACATGCATCTATTGGGCTTTAAAGATTACAATCGAATGTCAGTTTTTCTCATCTTGGTGCCATTTGGAATCAATTTCTGAATTATTTGAGCTCCATAAAATTTAAAATAGTTCTCATCATGTGGGCACGGGTGCACAGTAGTAAATTACAATTAAGGTTATGTTCAAAAATGCACAAAAAATCATGTCGGTGTATTTTTTTAATTGTACCACATTTTGGTCGAAATGTTGACCAATTTCCTACTCAAGGTGCACGTGCATGCACAGTCGTACTGTGTTTTGTTTTCCTAATCAATTTCCTAATCTTACCTCATTCGGTGTGCTTAGGAATCAATTTCTAAATTAAATTGCTCATAATCATCTAGATACACTATGGAATGTATCCAAAACAAATTTGACAGTAGAAGTAATAAATAAGCTTAAGTTCAAAAATGTTCAAAAAATTTGGTTGTTGCGCTTTGAAATTTTGTGACTTTTAATCAATTTCGAATGAAGGTGTACATACATGCACAGACTCGGACTGCGCTTTGAAAATTACAATCATATCTCATCTTTCCTCATCTCAGTGCGCTTAGGAATCAATTTTTAAATTATCTGAGCTCAATAAAATTGTTCATAATCATCTAGACACGCTATGGAATGTATCCAAATAAATTTGACAGTAGAAGCAATAAATAAGTTTAAGTTCAAAAATGCTCAAAAAATCTGGTTGTTGCGCTTTGAAATTATGTGACTTTTAATCAATTTCCGAATGAAGGTGTACATACATGCACAGACTCGGACTGTGCTTCGAAAATTACAATCATATCTCATATTTCCTCATCTCAGTGCGCTTAGGAATCAATTTTTAAATTATCTGAGCTCAATAAAATTGTTCATAATCATCTAGAAACGCTATGGAATGTATCCAAAACAAATTTGACAGTAGAAGCAATAAATAAGCTTAAGTTAAAAAATGCTCAAAAAATCTTTCCTCATCTCGGTACGCTTAGGAATCAATTTCTGAATTATATGAACTTAATAAAATTGTTCAGAACCCGCGTTCAAATCTATTTAAAAATATATACATGAGGGACAATAAATAATCCAATGTTCAAAATTATCAAAAATCATATCGTTGTGCTTTGAAATTGTGTGACATTTTCATCAAAATTTTGACCAATTTCTTAATTTAAGAATCCGTATGCATGCTCAAAAATTACAATTAAATGACATCTTTCCTCATCTAGGTGCGCTTAGGAATCAATTTTTGAATTATCTGAGCTCAATAAAATTGTTTATAATCATCTAGACACGCTATGGAATCTATCAAAACAAATTTGACAGTAGAAGCAATAAATAAGCTTAAGTTAAAAAATACTCAAAAAATCTTTTCTCATCTCGGTGCGCTTAGGAATCAATTTCTGAATTATATGAACTTAATAAAATTGTTCAGAACCCGCGTTCAAATCTATTTAAAGAAATATACAGGAGGGACAATAAATAATCCAATGTTCAAAATTATCAAAAAATCATATCGTTGTGCTTTGAAATTGTGTGACATTTTCATCAAAATTTTGACTAATTTCTTAATTTAAGAATCCGTATGCATGCTCAAAAATTACAATTAAATGACATCTTTCCTCATCTAGGTGCGCTTAGGAATCAATTTTTGAATTATCTGAGCTCAATAAAATTGTTTATAATCATCTAGACACGCTATGGAATGTATCCAAAACAAATTTGACAGTAGAAGCAATAAATAAGCTTAAGTTAAAAAATACTCAAAAAATCTTTTCTCATCTCGGTGCGCTTAGGAATCAATTTCTGAATTATATGAACTTAATAAAATTGTTCAGAACCCGCGTTCAAATCTATTTAAAGAAATATACAGGAGGGACAATAAATAATCCAATGTTCAAAATTATCAAAAATCATATCGTTGTGCTTTGAAATTGTGTGACATTTTTCATCAAAATTTTGACTAATTTCTTAATTTAAGAATCCGTATGCATGCTCAAAAATTACAATTAAATGACATCTTTCCTCATCTAGGTGCGCTTAGGAATCAATTTTTGAATTATCTGAGCTCAATAAAATTGTTTATAATCATCTAGACACGCTATGGAATGTATCCAAAACAAATTTGACAGTAGAAGCAATAAATAAGCTTAAGTTAAAAATACTCAAAAATCTTTTCTCATCTCGGTGCGCTTAGGAATCAATTTCTGAATTATATGAACTTAATAAAATTGTTCAGAACCCGCGTTCAAATCTATTTAAAGAAATATACAGGAGGGACAATAAATAATCCAATGTTCAAAATTATCAAAAATCATATCGTTGTGCTTTGAAATTGTGTGACATTTTCATCAAAATTTTGACTAATTTCTTAATTTAAGAATCCGTATGCATGCTCAAAAGTACAATTAAATGACATCTTTCCTCATCTAGGTGCGCTTAGGAATCAATTTTAAATTATCTGAGCTCAATAAAATTGTTTATAATCATCTAGACACGCTATGGAATGTATCCAAACAAATTTGACAGTAGAAGCAATAAATAAGCTTAAGTTCAAAAATGCTCAAAGAATCTGGTCGTTGCGCTTGAAATTTTGTGACTTTTAATCAATTTCCTAATGAAGGTGTACATACATGTACAGACTCGGTCTGTGCTTTGAAAATTACAATAATATCTCATCTCGGTGCGCTTAGGAATCAATTTCTGAATTATCTGAGCTGAATAAAATTGTTCGGAATCATCTAGACGCGCCATATGGAATGTATCAAAAAAATTTCACAGTGGAAACAATAAATAAGTTTATGTTCAAAATACTCAAAAAATCGTTTTGTTTTCCTAATCAATTTCTTAATCTTACCACATCTCGGTGCGCTTTGGAATCAGTTTTTAAATTATCTGAGCTCAATAAAATTGTTTATAATCATCTAGACACGCTATGGAATGTATCCAAAACAAATTTGACAGTAGAAGCAATAAATAAGCTTAAGTTAAAAAATGCTCAAAAAAATTTTTCTCTTCTCTGTGCGCTTAGGAATCAATTTCTGAATTTTCTGAACTTAATAAAATTGTTTTAAAACCCGCTTTCAAATCTATTGAAAAAGTTATACAGGAGGGACAATAATAAGCCTATGTTCAAAATTATCAAAAAATCATATCGTTGTGCTTGGAAATTGTGTGACATCTTCATCAAAATTTTGACCAATTTCCTAATAAAGAATCCATATGCATGCTCAAAAATTACAATCAAATGTCATCTTTCCTCATCTAGATGCGCTTAGGAATCAATTTTTGAATTATCTGAGCTCAATAAAATTGCTCATAATCATCTAGACGCGCCATGGAATGTATCAAAAAAAATTTACACTAGAAACATTAAATAAGTTTATGTTTAAAAATTCTCAAAAAATCATGTCGTTATCCTTACCAAGAGTGCAATTACATTTGAAAATGATAATCACATGTCATCTTTTCTCATCTCGGTGCGCTTGGGAATTAATTTCCGAATTATCTGAGCTCAATAAAATTGCTCATAATCATCTAGATACGCTATGGAATGTATCCAAAACAAATTTGACAGTAGAAGTAATAAATAAGCTTAAGTTCAAAAATGCTCAAAAAATCTAGTTGTTGCGCTTTGAAATTATGTGACTTTTAATCAATTTCCGAATACATGCACAGACTCGGACTGTGCTTCGAAAATTACAATCATATCTCATATTTCCTTATCTCAGTGCGGTTAGGAATCAATTTTTAAATTATCTGAGCTCAATAAAATTGTTCATAATCATCTAGACACGCTATGGAATGTATCCAAAACAAATTTGACAGTAGAAGCAATAAATAAGCTTAAGTTAAAAAATCCTCAAAAAACTTTTCTCATCTCGGTGCGCTTAGGAATCAATTTCTGAATTATCTGAACTTAATAAAATTGTTTAGAACCCGCTTTCAAATCTATTAAAAAAGTTATACAGGAGGGACAATAATAAGCCTATGTTCAAAATTATCAAAAAATCATATCGTTGTGCTTTGAAATTGTGTGACATCTTCATCAAAATTTTGACCAATTTCCTAATAAAGAATCCATATGCATGCTCAAAAATTACAATCAAATATCATTTTTCCTCATCTAGATGCGCTTAGGAATCAATTTTTGAATTATCTGAGCTCAATAAAATTGCTCATAATCATCTAGACGCGCCATGGAATGTATCAAAAAAAATTGACACTAGAAACATTAAATAAGTGTATGTTTAAAATTCTCAAAAAATCATGTCGTTTTCCTTACCAAGAGTGCAATTACATTTTGGAAATGATAATCACATGTCATCTTTTCTCATCTCGGTGCGCTTGGGAATTAATTTCCGAATTATCTGAGCTCAATAAAATTGCGCCTAATCATCTAGACGCGCCATGGAATGTATACAAAAATTTGACAGTAGAAACAATAAATAAGCAATGTTTAAAAAAACTCAAAAAATCATGTCGTTGTTCTTTGAAATGGTTCGACATTTTAATATAAATCATGAGTGCACATACATCTCCCCATCTCTGTGCTCTGTATTATCCGAGGTCAATAAAATTGCTCATAATCATCTAGACGCACTATGGGTATTATAAAAAGTTTACACTAGAAACAATATGTTCAAAATTGGTCAAAAATAACGCGTAGGCGTGCCTGGAAATTATTCGACAATTTCTTAATCAAGGTGCACATGCATGCACAATCGTGTTGTGCTTTGAAAATTACAATTAAGTGTCATCATTATTCATCTTGGTGTGCTTAGGAATCAATTTCTGAATTATCTGAGCTGAATAAAATTGTTCAGAATCATTTAGATGCTCAAAAAATCATGTCAGTGGTTCTTGAAATAATTGATGTTGATCAAATGTCCGACATTTTGAAACTTTCAAGGTACGTTTTGGAATCAATTTCTGAATTATTTGAGCTCAATAAAGTTTAAAATTATACTCACCATGATCTAGGTGTGCTTTGGAGTCAATAATTAAATGTTGGCAAGAGAAACAATTTCTGAATTTTCTGACCTCAATTAAATTTAAATTTCTCGTAAGTGCTACATTTTCATTATTCTCGAAGTGTATAATTACAGAACAAAAGACTAACTCATACCCACTACGTTTCCAAGCGATTACGTAAATGTTACGTTCTTATTACGTAACTAATACGATAATACCCACATAGAGTAACACTCAAAATATCATTCGTATCAGCTTAGTGTATTTACTTTTCTTTCTTCTAAAAATTAAATAAATACCCGCATCATAGTAAGGTTGGACGAAACAAAATGTCATTTTGCTTCACTTGTTTCATTTTGTAGAATATTCTTGACCCAAAAGTATTTAGTTTTCAATGCATAAATCAAATGTTCCAGTTATGCAATTACTTCAGCATTGTTGTTACGTAACTACTAATTAGTACTGTTTTTGTTTCACTAGACTCCTTTGTTTTTCGGCAAAACAATTTGTCTGAGATCTTCTCAAAATATGTAAATGTTACATAAATGCTAGAATAATAAGTATTAAAGTAGGCTTTCACCAAATTCATCCCATTTTATCACATTTAGCAGATACTGTTTTATACAATCGACAAGGTAACATTCTAGATTTGATCCAAAACAATTTGTGTTACGTGCTACCTGAAAGTTGCGCTTACGTAATCTTGCATCCCAATCATTGATTTGACCAGCCTACTTTTTCATAAGTTTACTACATGCTACATAGCAGCCCCTTAATCTATTTTTTAGATCAAATTCAGTAGTTTTTACATAAATAAACAATTGCAATACATTAAAAAATTTACTCTTACGCTACTTTTAGACAATTTTGTTTTGCGGTAGAACAATTTTATATCTGCTAGTTCATTTTTAGCATAGTATTATTTAAATTCGCTTAATACTACATTTCTGTTACGGGTTCTTCAAAGTAGCGATTACGCAACCGCCACTTTAAATGATACTTAAAATTTTAAATACCAATTCATTAATCGCTACCTACTAAACCCATTAGTTTTATTAGTCTGCTTTACTCATTTAAGAATTAAGATCGCTATCGGTCAAGGTAGCTTTACGCAAACTTAACCTTATTTTATTGTAGATATATCTTTTCACACATTAACACCTAACATAGCTGATGTGATCTATTCAGTTAATATGTTTGACTATAAAGCAATTCTCAAAGCAACATATTTGCCATCCTATTTTATTTCAGTTACGTAACTGCCGCATTCAATGATAATTGTGATCTTGAATTCCAAGAAACTATAGTCTATTTTTAGAATAAAACAATTCGCAGTTACTTAAACACGATGTTTAATTATGTTTTTTATCTTGAACCCTGATAATTGTGTTCACTGTTTTCCAAAACTATTATCCAAATACTACGTTATTATTACATAAACTGGAAAGTAACTATTACGTAATCGCCATTAAAAATTACAAACTATATCGGTGCGCTTTGGAATCAATCAAAAACATATTACTAAAGTCTTATCTTTCGTTAAAAAAAAATCAAAATTTTAGGACTCATCATATTTTATTACTATTTTTTATTGGGGTGTTGGGGTCAAAAGTGTCATAAAATTTTATATAACTTTAAAAACTACAATAAAACAATATGATGTTTACTTCAGAAGGTTGTGAAAACCTCAATGAAGTCTTACCCACTACAATTTTGTTTCTAAAAACTTTTGATTTATGTTCATGAAATTTTAAATTGCGCATAAACATCTTGGCGCGCCTTGGAATCAATTTGACTTAACACGTCACAAATAACCGTTAGGACACTTAATTTTAGAAGGCGTTGAAACAAATAATAAAACTTGATTTATTTTTGTGCTGTAAGAATCATAAACTAATTATATGTTTATTCAAATGTTATTTCCAGTGCAATACCTCGAAATCCTTGATTTGTTTATTTTCTTTATTTACGAAAAATATTCGGGTTAACTTGATTTTTTTTCAAAGAAGACACGATCAGTTTAAAGATTTTGAGATGCATTGTGAACAATAGGAAAATATTTGCTCAAGAATTTACTAAAAACGTTCACGATCTTGGCGCACCTTGTATTTGATTTGATAAGTCACAGAACACGATCAGCATACGTATTTTGAGAGTGCCTTGAAATCATAATATTTACCTTTTACTTACAAATTTATTCGTTCTTCGATAATACTTCGATAATTCATGAAATATCATACAACAATCGAATGTATCCCTTGTGAATACTGAGAATTTTTTTGTTTTGTAGAATTAATTGGCTTAAAGAAAACGTTTTCTTTTGATAATTTATCAAAAATTTGCATTGTGCATTATCGATAATCCTTGCAAAAAAAAACACGGTCGTCTCACGTATTATGAGAGTGTTTTGAAAACAATTACAAGATATTCGCTTTTTTTATACATGTATTAGGTCAAAGAATTAATTGTGTTTAAAGAAAACGTCTCCTTTTCGACAATTTTGCATTCGGCCTTGAAAGCAATATAGCAAAATATTTGATTTTACTTTAAAGTTAACAAACATCTCCGATGTGTTAGGGCTCAAGAATTAAAGAACACGTTTTTTTTTTTTTGATAATTTATCAAAAATTTTCTCTCTGCATTATCGATAATACTTGAAAATTTATGAAATATTAATGTTTCACTTACTAATCTGAATACCTTGAGGTATTAACACTAATATATAAAATTTCAAAATCTATTTCACCAAATTTGATAAAACACGATCAGTTTATGTAGAAGTAAGAGTGCTTAGGTACCAAATTATTAGCTTTTTACTTACAATTGTTTTGGGCAAACATCTCTAATGTTAATATTAATATATTATAATTAAAATTTTGTGTTAAGGCTTAAGAATTAATTATATTTAAAGAAAACGTTTTCTCTTCGATAATTTATCGAAAATTTGCATTCTGCATTATCGATATACCTCGAAAATTTGTGGAATTTTAGTGTTTTACATATTAATCTGAATGGGTTGAGGCAAAAATTCAATTCAAAATCTGCATCACCATCTTGGTCAGCCTCGGAATCAATTTTATAAATCGGCTTACTTATTATGAGAGTGTCTTGAAAACAATGCCAAAACTTTTTATTTACTTAAAACAATTTTTTCTCCGTTCTGGTACGACTCAAGAATTAATTGTGTTTAAAGAAAACGATAATTTATCGAAAATTTGCGTTCTGCATTATCGCATCTAAAATTTATGAAGCTTCAACATTTTACATACTAATCTGAATGCGTTGAGGTATTAACACAAATATTCTAAAAGTCTGTATCACCATCTTGGCCCGCTATGAAATCGATTTGATAAATTTGATACGTATTACGAGAATACCTTGAAAACGATGGCAAAACGTTTGATTAAAAATTTTTTGGAGATACATTTTCGACCCAAGAATTATTTGTGTTTCGATAATTTATCGAAAATTTGCATTCTGCGTTATCGATAATACTTCGGAAATTTGTGAAATCTTAATATTTTACATACTAATCTGAATATGTTCAGGTAGTAACACCAATATATAAAATTTCAAAATCAATTTGATAATCACAAAACACGATCAGCTTACGTGTTATGATAGTGCTTAAAAAATAATCGCAAAATATTTGCTGTTTACTTAAATTTCGGATTGTCTTGAGTTACAAAATATACGGTTACGGTTTCTATTCGATAATTTATCGAAAAATTAAATTCTTCATTATCGATAATATTTTGAAAAGGTATGAAATTGAAAAACTCCATACAATGCTATGGACTGGTGTGCTTTAGATTCAATTTAATGTCACAAAACACGATCAGCATACGTATTATGAGAGTGCTTTGAAATAATTACGTCATCAATGTATGTGACGTAGTTGTGCAACCAAGTTTGTAAAAAAATCCATACCGCTAAACAAAATTCTAGATGGCCTAGATTTTGTCTATTGATTTGATTTTTAACACAGCTCCACTATAATATCAAAACATCAACGACTTTATAGTTTTTACGCTTTAATGAGATGAATTTTGGTTCGGCCGCTTTCTAACGCTTAAATAATTTAGTTTTCGACAAAAGCTTCAATTTACCCAATAATTAACGCGTCGCCTTTAATTAGAGCTTGCCGCAAACTCCTCAAACTGGCAAAAACTTTTCGTCGGTTTACAATGGCGAAGCGATTTCTGAAAACGCATCCATTTCCGAATTACAGCACGACAACGTAAGCATTACTAACTTATTTAATTAATTACTTGTATTTTGCTTCCTTAACCCTTCGTGTGTCAAGTGGGACAAACTGTTGTTGTCGCGCCATTAATGACAGCTACTATATTAACCCGTCAGTCAACATACATGCATCCTATTCTTGTTCAGTTAGTTCAACTATTACTCAATTTGTGGAGTATCAATTTCTTAGCCCGTCAGTCACTTGATTCCTTTTCAGTTCGTCATTCTATCATTCAGTCAGTCAGCGTATTATTCAGTTAGTTTTTGTCAAGCAGTACTCACGTCAGACAATTTAATGTTTAGGTAGATTAATTATTGGTTAGGTAAGGTAATATATGTGCATGTAATCAGGCAGTTGGTAGATGTTGGTCAAACAGTCAGTCAGTTTTAATAAAATAATTGATTGATCAATCTATAGTCAGGCAAATGTTCAGTTAATGAATAGAAAGCTTTTTTATTCATTTTGTTAATAAAAAATCGTACCATTTAGTCAGTCAGTGTACTATTCAGTAAGTTTTGAATTGGGCTCTTAATTATTAGTATAGTATAACAATCAGTCAGTTTTTGTGAGGTAATTATAGTCAGGCAAATATTTAATTTCTACAAAATCTGCTACTAAATCAGTTTTTAATTGGTCTATTGATCGCTTAATTAATTATTTAGGAAATCACTGATAAAACAATACTAGTTGTATGTTGACAGTTTATTGTTTGTTTTAGTCAGTTTTTGTAGCTAAGTGATCATCGTCATTTTTAATGAGTCAGATTCTGTCAGTCACTAGTCTTCCAATGATTCGAACACTCAGCCTAAAGCATTCAGTCATTAGAAGAACAATTCCCGAGTTAGTTATTACTATTGTTAGTATAGCTGTTATTGAGTCAGTCAGTGACTTATTATTGAGTTGGTTTACTTAATTAGCTGTCAGTCAGTACTTAGCATGTTCAATTATTTACACAATTTATCGAAGTTTGCAATTTGCTAGTAATCGAAAGATTTATTTATAGTCAGTCAGTATAATCTTTTATCTTCACTAGTGACTTAAGTAATTAGTGAGTCAGTAATCACTGCGGCACTAATTCGTTGAGTTTGAGTCACAATATGGAACAAATTCAGACAACTAACAGTAAATAACCTACTGTGGTTCAATCAGAAATTACGCGAAAAGGTTAAGGAAGTTTTGGTGATAATTTACCGACTAATTTTTTTTCCGCATCGCAACAGGCGCTTGTTTATCGAGATGGAAACTTAGTATCCGGTCCACTAGAAGCACTAATTCAACACATGGTTCCTACAGACTCGTATTATCCAGATCGCGCCTATCTCTTCGCGTTCCTTCTTTCGTCCCGTCTCTTTATAAAACCTCACGACCTTCTGGCGCGAGTGCGCAACCTTTGCGAGATTCAGCAAGGTCTCGGAAACACGAGCGTCGCCACACAACCGAGCCTGTTCAGGTTCGCCGAACATTTGGTTCAGCTTCTTGCCGAATGGACCGAAACTTTTCCTTACGACTTCAGGTGAGTTTTTTTATCGACCACCCGAATTGTGATTGATTTCCGTTATTGATAGGGATGAGCGCGTGATGCAACATGTGCGCACAATCACTCAACAGTGTTGTTGTCTTAGTTCGAGCCTGAGGGCGAACGTGTCCTCTTTACTCCACAACCTGTTGCAGAGACTAACCGCTTTGGAGAACTACGAGAAGTTCTTGGAGGAACCTCAGTTGCCGATGGACGATGGGACCGACATCACCGAAGTCTGTCCGAGACCGGAAGTCCTCGCCCAACAACTAACCCACGTCGAACTCGAACGATTATCTTACATAGGTCCCGAAGAGTTCGTTCAGGCGTTCGCCAAAGAAAATCCTCACATTGAGACCTCGTTCAAGGATATGAAAAAGACGCACAATTTGGAGCAATACGTTCAGTGGTTCAATAGATTAAGTTATTTCGTCGCGACTCAAGTGATTAGGCATTTGAAGAAGAAGCAGAGGGTGCGCGTTGTCGAGTATTGGATAGAAACCGGACGCGAGTGTTTCAACATCGGTAACTTCAACAGTCTGATGGCCATAATCGCTGGCCTTAACATGTCGCCTGTGTCTAGGTTGAAAAAGACGGTAAGTGACGCAAATAATATTTCTACATTCTTATACAGGGTTTTTATGGTAAATATATGAAACTGAAAGTTGCAAGATAATGTCCATATTGCAGATATTTCACAGGTAACTTAGACTCCAGTAATCAGTTATTTAAGTTTTAAGTCGTTAGTGTTATGCGGTAGTATTAAAAACACCCTATACATCAGAACATAATAGTAAATATTGCAAAAGAGATGTTGAAGGCTCTTAGTAAGGTGGAGTAAACCAACGTTGCTTGTTCTTATTTATCTTGAAGTTATTGCAATTTTTTGGAGGGTCTGCAAATCAGGTAAAATCGATTTATCTCAGAAACGGAAGTAAGTAGGTATAGGGACATGTAAAAGAACATACATTATTTTTTATCGTACAATTCAAAAATAAAAAAAAATCAGGGTGATCTATTTAAAATAACTCAACTGTGATATGGTACGTGTTTTTAGAGCACCAATCCAAAATATTTAAAAAATGTGGTTTCAAATAATCTTGACATATGTATGCTTTCCAATTTCTAACATTATTTGTCGTTTTAATGCTATAGAATAATTCGTTGGTAGTGCCCCACTCTGTATTAAAGATGTAAACAAAAATTGTTTTTGAAGGAACAGTGTGCTTTTGAAAAATCTCCAAACTCGTAAAAATAATCATATTGTTATCAAAAAAGAATAACGAATCTACCAATATTTCTGGAATCTTATATTAAAAATATTAAAGATACAAACACAAAATCGTTTTGTTGGACTTTTTAACAGCGTTGCTTTGAAAAATTTTTAAACTCAAAAAAATAATAAAGTTGTTTATAAAAATAAATTACGGATCTACCAATATTTTTTGAATCTCGTCTTAAAAATTTTAAAGATATAAACAAAACAGCGTTTCTCTGATAAATCTCATAAAATTGCTATCAAACAAGAATTTTGAATTAACCAATATTTTTGGAATCTTATATTAAAGATATAAACAAAAAATCGTTTTGTACGATATCTTCTTTAAAAAATCTTCAAAATTGTAAAAACATTCAAATTCTTTACAAAAAAAAATACAAATTTCACATTAAAAATATTAAAGGTATAATAAAAAAAAAAGTTTCGTAGGTCTTCTTAACATCGTATCTTTGAAAAATATTCAAACTCGTAAAAATAATGAAATTGTTTAATTATCGATCTACCAATATTTTTGGAATCTTATGTTAAAAAATTTTAAAGACTCAAACCAAATCTCGCTTTGGAGGAATTTTCAATAGCGTATCTGTGACAAATGCACAAACTTGTAAAAATAATCAAATTATTCTCAAAAAAGAATTACAATATTTCTTGAATCTTATATTAAAAATGTTAAAGATACAAACACAAAATTGTTTTGTAGGATTTTTAACAGCGTTGCTTTGAAAAATTTTCAAACTCATAAAAATAATAAATTAAATTTTTTCAATCTCGCCTTAAAAATATTAAAGATATAAACAAAACAGCGTTTCGTTGATAATTCTACAAACTCATAAAATTGCTATCAAAAAGAATTTCGAATGAACCAATATTTTTGGAATCTTATATTACAGATATAAACAAAAAATCGTTTTGTACAATATTTTAACAGCGTTTCTTTAAAATATCTTTAAAATTGTAAAAACAATCAAATTCTTTACAAACCAAATAACAAATTACCAATGTTTCTAGAATCTCACATTAAAAATATTCAAGGTATAATAAAAAAAAAGTTTTGTAGGACTTTAAATATTTAAACTCATAAATATAATGAAATCTCATGTTAAAAATTTTAAAGATTAAAACAAAATCTCGCTTTTCAACAGCGTATGCACAAATAAAAATAATCAAATTATTCTCAAAAAGAATCACGAATCTAACAATATTTCTTGCATCTTATATTAAAAATATTAAAGATATAAACAAAAATCGTTTGTACGACTTTTTTAACAGCGTTTCTTTGAAAAATCTTCAAATTATTTACAAAGAAGAATTGCAAATCTATCAATATTTCTAGAATCTTACAATAAAAAATTAAAGATATAATCAAAAATCAATTTGTTTACAAAAAGAAATACTTATCGTATATTAAAATTATTAAAGATATAAACAAAAAATACTTTTTAAAGGTGTGTAACGGTTGCAGTTCACAAATAATAAGAAATAAAACAAAGGGACGGCTCTAGCGATGCAACCTAGAAAAGAAAGCGCATTTATAAGCGTTAACACAGCAGTGTCCGGCTGAGTCGGTGAGATGGGGAGGTCCTTGAGAGAACTGAAAGATATAACTGCTGCGTAACGAGGCGCCACCTGCTGGGTAACAGAGAGAAATAAAACCGACCAACAGGAATTCAATAGGTTTTACTTAAGGTCTACTACGCTACAACAACCACAAATTAGAGAGACAAAGACATATAAATATAGCAAATACAATTTAAAATATTAGAAGAATCTGGGAGAAATGAGAGATTCTGTCGCATGAAACTTGCGTCTATTAGCAACAACCAATTAGTTATAGTTCGCGTTCAAATATGTCACAATTCAGTTAAGTTTTTTGTTTATTAACCCCAAAATAAAAGTAGCGTAACAATTTAAGATTGGTGATTACGGAAACGCGACGTACATACGTCACTTACACACGGTGACTTAAAAACTAGTAATTACACTCGTTCTAATACGGAATGTAGCTCCTGCCAATCCAAAAGACCTTTTATTTTAGCTTAACCCACAATTAATGACAGCGCCCCAACTCTTAGTGCCAACAACACCTAGCGTCGGTGGATGGAGACTACCCCGAATAACAATTTGCTTAAATACCGCTTGATGTCAAGTGTACTTAAGTTTCGAACGCATGCAAAATGAATAGGTTACGATAACTTGGCTGTATACTGATGCATGTAGTTCTGATAAGGAAGGTCCTTGCTAACGACAGCCAGTTGACAGCTACTCGAAGATCACGAGGAAGAGGAGACGACACAGCTCTGGGAGCAGATTGTTGCCTTTGTAATAGCAGGTACGCCGCGTGCGTGACCCACAACCGTTGGAGTATGATCGGCTGCGTAGCTTCGAGGTCGACGATGGCGTGATAACAGGCACGTTTTGTGTAACAAAGGCTTCCCAATTGCTCGTTCCAGCACCCCCAGGAATTATCCAGACAGTAAGATATGAGTAGAGGATGAGGTCAAGACACGTGGGCGAAAATCGGTCGGATTTATGTTTCCACAATTGGAATTTCACATGTACTTTTTAGCTTCGTGAAGCACCGCCAATCGGCCAAAAGGAAGAGAGAGTCCCAAGATGTCTACCCGTCGTTTTGATTAAAAGATTCTGAATAAACCGATCCACCAATAGGAAAAATCATTGCATGCGCGGTAAATTTGATTTTCGTCGCAACGCGCAACTCCCGCGACCCACGTCCTTACTCGAGTATTTTGAACCGTAACAGATTCCCCCCTAGCAAGAGGATAAGCTCGGAGCAACCTAGTAGCGACGAAGCGAAATCTTGTACTCCGAAAAGAAAAACCAAAAGACTAGGGTCCGTAGTTCAGGATGGTCACCGACAAGGTTAGCAGGACAAGCAATAAGTCAAGAAAGGAACAGAACCATCAATAAGTAGGATGCTAGTGAAAAGTCGCCCAAATCGGCGGAATGCCTGGTACAAGGCGAAAGCCACCAGATCCAACGGATATAACGAGTCGAAGATCGAATCAAAACTACAGAAAAAGAGAAGGATTTAACAAAGACACAAGAAACGAAGTTTAGGCCAAAGCCAAGGATCAAAGTGACCCTAAAAACCCAAATGAAAACCAACCCCAAAACCATACCCACCCAGAATAAGAACAAACGAGAACCAGCACAAACGAAAAGACAAATAAAACAATACACAACACAAAGGTTGACTTGATGTCCTAGCCAACAGAGAAAGTGACCATCCCAATGTCAAAATGCCCAACCAACCTCCCTCCCATTGGAATTTCACATGTACTTTTAGCTTCGTGAAGCACCGCCAATCGCCTAAAAGGAAGAGAGAGTCCCAAAATGTCTGCTCGTCGTTTCGATTAAAAGATTCCCAATAAACCGATCCACCAATAGGAAAAATCGTTGCATGCTCGGTTAATTTGATTTTCGTCGCAACGCGCAACTCCCGCCACCCACGTCCGTGCTCGAGTATTTTGAACCGTAACGGGTGTTATTTAATAGCATATCTTTGAAAAATGATGTTTATACTTTTTCATTATTATAATTTAAGAGTCTAGAGAAAAAAAAAAACAATTTGAACGTCATCTCTTTAAGATCTTCACTATTTTTTATTTGACAAAAAAACTTTTTAGTTGTCAATTATTTTTACACAACAATCTTAACAGAAGAGTGTTATTATATCTTATCTTAACAGAAAATGTTGTGAATTTTGTTTAATCTTTTTATTGTTATAATTTAGGAGTATTGAGAAAAAGTCATATCTTTAAAATCTTCACTATTTTTATTTTACAAATAAATTTTATTGAATCAAAATATTTTTTCTTTAAATCTTGTTACAATAAACAATTAATTTTCTTCTTTCAGTGGCACAAAATACAGTCAGGAAAGTTTGCGATTCTGGAGCATCAAATGGACCCGAGCAGTAACTTTAGCAGCTACAGAAGTACCTTAAAAGCGGCCATGTGGCGTAGCGCCGGAGCAACAGACCAAAGACAACGCATCGTCATACCATTTTTCAGTCTCTTAGTCAAAGATTTATATTTTCTTAACCAAGGATGTTCAAATAAGTAAGGCGTTAGTGGCTTGGTGCACGTACTCGATCTTACTACTTTCTCTTGTTTGCAGATTGCCAAACGGTCACATAAACTTCGAAAAATTCTGGCAACTAGCGAAACAAGTGACCGAATTCATGGCATGGAAACAAGTGACCTGCCCATACGAAAAGGATTCGAAAATCATTGCCGTGCTCCAGCGCGGTCCCGTCCTAAGCGAGAACGCGTTAGCTTTGGCAAGTTTCGAATGCGAACAACCCGAAAACAACCAAGAAAAGAAAGATGTAAAAGTTTAAAGGCCGAAGGAAATTCTGCCTAAATACTACTTACTCCTCTTCTCTCTTTATTTTACTTTACAGAATCATTGCATCATTAGTGCCATTGTGCGTTATATTATGGTTTCACATTTCATTGCCATATTTGTGAGAATCTCGCCCCCCTGATTACGATTATTATTATTATTGTGATAACTTGCGTTTTTGAAAGGATTGTAGATATACTTAAACAAACGAAAAGCCTTTTCGCACATTGATCATTAATTCGGAATTCGAGATGGAAGACTATAGTTTTTGATACAAAACGTTTTAAGTAGAATTTTGTACTGTTTGTAGTTTTTCATACCTCAATGTACTTAATTAATCGATAATTCCATTTTCGACCAAGTTTCTAACAGTATTTATTATTGCGCATTAGTTTGAATGGTACGACGAGCACTTCCCTACAGGCTTTGCTTTATTGATATTAGATGTTAATACAAAAAACCAAAAGACTTACTTTAATCAGTATTCTAGTCATTAGGTAATAGAGAACGATTACTAATTAAATATATGTTGTAATGTAGCTCCGCAAATGTAAAAAAAATTAATAATTTGTAATCTGTACCAATTTGTTTAATGTAAAAAAGAATGTAAGCATTATTCGATTTAGTTTTCTTGTTCGAAATAATCGTACGCATTAAAAACACTACAAGTCAACGGTTTAATTTTCATTTTAAATACATAAAAGCGAATGTTGACAAAAAATGAGTCTATTAAATTTATTTATACAGTTGATGATAAAAAAAAAAACTACCAAAAAAACTTTATTTACACACACTCCCCGAGATGACTGCTACTAATGGTTCTAATTTAATTAAATTTTGATCTAACCAATGATGATACCAACTCCTAGACGAAACTGATTCTTAGTGTGATTCAATAAACCACTGAGTGCAAGCGTGAAGGGTAAAGGTGTTAATTTTTTTTCTAAAACTGCACCTACGGACCAATTTGAGTCTATGTGACCTTTAAAAACTACATCACTTTTCGGAATGTCCACTTGATAACCGATCGAAGCGATGGATTCTTGCATCCGACTATTAGCTTCTAATTCGACTCCAACTTGTAATTGCTTGCTGGCTCGTTGGTAGTAACACAAATGTACTCCGGTCATACCGACAGTACCCGACATTGTTACGTTATCGGTGGTATATCTACAATAAGATTGTAAAGGTGTGTGCTGAATGTTAACGATTATTCACCTAGCTGCTACACTTAGCATCGCAATTTCACCACCGGGGACAACGAGCCCTCTTTGGTAAGCGAGTTCAGAACCCAGTGCTAACTTTGACGTAATTGATTGTAAATAGTGTAAAACTACAACCCCGGATCCAGCAACTACATCCGGGTTTGCTACGGATCGCACTAGCCGTGTAATCTTTCCCCTTATAGTTCACCGTAAATTGACTTACGGAGAACTTGGAATTTTGCACCTAAGGAGTTGTAGTTAATGAAAGATGTTCGATGTAGATGTCGTCTGAACCTGAGCCCCAAACTTCCCTTGTAAATTAGGCCTAAGTTGATGAATGATTGTGGCGTTTAAATTACCAGAAGGATCTATATCCCCTAACATGATAGGGTAGGCTTCCGTCGGCGATATTTGTTTAGTACCTACATAAGTTGCACCAAATCGATAACCACTAGGTGTTATTGAACTCATGTTAATCGTATGGGATATTTGAAAGTGGTTGCTGAGACCTCGCGTGAGCATAACTCTTGCTCCTTGAAGCATGTCGGAAATACATCTACAATTTATAGGTTATGGATAGTTGTACCAATTAAATACCAACTTACTTTTACATCTTTGATGAATTTCTTCCAACGGTCCCGGATTTTCGTTAACTTCAGGCTCAACCTCCAAACAAGGAGGGCTAACGGCACCAGGAGGTGGTGGCGGAGGAGCGGGTGCCGAGGCTGCGTGTACGTTTCCCATACTTTACTTAATTAACGAGTCTGAAAGCTTCAACTTTAAACACTCACACGCTGCTTCAAATAGACATAAAGTTGAGGAAAAAGTCTTTATTGTTGAACGTCCATCGAACACATTTTGGAAAAGCATCAATTTGACAGAAACAGTTGACTGTCTTACCGGCAATCAATCGAAGGTAGGGAGGTTTTAGAAGGTTGGGTTGCATAACCGCAAGAAGAAAATAAAATAAACGTAAAATTATAATTTCAACATTAATAACAAAAATAATCGGTTACTTTCTCGGTCTGCCTGCTCCTTTTTCCCGCCTCCGATCGCCTGTTTATCTTTCAATTTGTTATTGAGTAACGGGTGGATTTCTACAACCAATCGATGAAATCAACATTAACAAAATTCCTCAAAAGAACCTACCCCCATCGCTCATACTCTCAATAGGAATATCATAAGATCGATACTTGCTCTTCTTCAGCGGAGGGGCTCGCTCCACCGCTAGGTTGTTGTGCAGTCATCTCACTGCACCAATTCTCCTCAGGATCTTCAATCTACAATCTGAAATTATGCCATCACATTTGTACACTCGAACCCGTACCTCAGGAGCAATCGGCAAGAATTGCAAAACATCGGAATTCTCTTCTTCTTCATCTGAGCTACAAAACGCCGCGACTGGTTCTATCGTGCTAACGTCCACTTCCAAATCGACATCTTCCTTGTCGTCCCCACCACTCGCAACCGACTTGTCATCGTCGACAATATCAAACTCGCTCTCCCGTTCATCATATTCGACATTCTCGTCGAGTTCTTTAAAATCAGGAGCAAACGCCGACCAATTCTCTACCTGGTTCTGTGCCCAAACACTCACGACACCTTAAAAAATAAAATTTTGCAACGGTTCTGCAACTGAGAAAAATTACAAACCCGAAGAAATGCTTGCAATTATAGGTCGCACCGGGTGCCAAGCGACATCAAGTAAAAGTTCTCCTTTTGTTCCGTGGAGAATTTTTACAAGATTACCGATTGACTTCTCCCATATGTATAATGCGTGTTGTCGAGCTGATCCTGCACATATGTATTCGCCATCGCCCGAGAAGCAACATTTCTTCCACATTGTCCTGTCAAGCGTTTGAAGTAAATTCTTACTCCGTAATATACCTAATACTTACTTATTAACAAGATCTTGCAACTTTTGGATAGGTTCGGGTTCGCCATCCTTACCGCAAGCCAGCACCTCCTTACTGTCGTAAACACGGATGACTCTATCCGCCGTGTTTACTAAAAAACAGCTAAAACAAATATGCGTTAAAATATCCTTGTGTATAATAAAGAAGACTTACTCTCCTCGCCTTGCAAATTCGATGCTTTTTATTGCCGTAGCGCTAGAGCTTCCCAGGGTTATTCGAAAACTAGCTTGCACTTCCAACGTGTCGGCTTTTAAAACTAAAATTTTTCCCTTAGCGTTACCGGTAAATACAAAATGCCTCGCCTATCGTAACTTCGCTACTATATTCAGATCACCCTAAAATTAGAAAAAGTCGCACACAAAAACGTGTACATAGATTTACGTACATCTTCATCGATTGGAAGAACTCGATGCTGCCCGTGTATTTCCACTAAAACCGCTGCGTGTCGCATTGGGCACACTAGCAAACGTTCCGAATTTCTCGGTTGAAACTGCACTTTTAAGACGGGACAAGGAAAACGAAATTTTTGATCACATTCACGGAGAGCACGTCCCACACGCACACTGTGTTGTCCGTCGAGGCTGTCGCAATTTTATGCCCGTTTCGGCACCAGCTGACGCTGCAGACTGGATGTACGTGTGCCGATATAATCTTAGCGATGCCCGAGTTAAAATCCCATATTACTATGCGCCCGTCGTTGCAACCAACAGCTAATAGCGTGCCCCTCTTATTAAAGGCGCAAGTCACCGCAATTGATAGACAATCGAGGGCCCCATCAAATTCCTACAAAATTTTTTAGTTAATACGGGTTTAATTAAGCGATTACGTACCTCAGGATAATTTTGCCCAAATGACTCTAAAAGCATAATTAGTAGTGAGTATTCAAGAGCTTAATTATAATTCTCTTACCTAAAAGCTCCAAGTTCATATTTATGTTGATGCTTGGAGGAGTTTGTTGTGCTTTGCATGGCTACCAACCACTACCCTAAACACTACTACACCGCCAGCGTAGTTGGTCAACCTGAAAATGGCGGCAACAACAACAAAAACCACGTGCGACAACGACGTCCGTGTTGAAAAACTTTCAGAAAACGATGATGTGAAGCCCTCAACTAGCGGGGGTGTCCTCCTTCCCACAATAAGCAGATACAACCACATCAAAAACAAAGAATTACGCAATCTTCGCTACCGCAAAGAAAAGAGCGAGAAAAAAAAGGTAACCGAAGTTGACTCACCCACTAAACAACGTTATACAATCTCATTTTAGCAAAAAAAGAAGGAAAAATTGCAGAAAAAGAAAGAAGAGGGTCCTAAGCAGGTGCCTCATACTATCAGCTTGCGTGAGAAAGATGAAACAACCGTAGGCGATTTATCGACCGAAGACAACGCACCGGTCTTAGCCGACTTACAAGAAGACGAATTCAGCAGGTATTACAAAAACTCTTATGAACCAAAAGTCCTAATAACTTATTCCGATAATCCAATGAAGAAGACTAGAATATTCGGTCGAGAGTTGGCCTTGAATCATACCTAGTCGAAGTCGTTTTATCGTAACCGCTCCGGTGTTAAAAGATTGTTAAAAGCGCTAAACGTGAAAATTATACAGATGTTTTGATTATCAACGAGAATCGTAAACAACCAAACGGGTTGTTGGTTATACATTTACCGGATGGGCCTACAGCCCACTTTAAGGTCAGCAATGTGAGGATAACGACTGAGTTGCGGAAGTCTCACAAGGATATAACCGAGCATCGACCCGAGGTGATTTTAAATAATTTTACGACTAGGCTAGGTTTGACTGTCGGACGAATGCTCGGCGCTTTGTTTCATTATAATCCAGAGTTTGAAGGACAGAGAGCTGTTGCTTTTCACAATCAAAGGGATTACGTGTTTTTTAGGCATTATAAGTACGAGTTTAATGCTGAAGGGAAAAAGGCGCGATTGAAGGAGCTCGGACCTAGGTTTACTCTCAAGTTGAGGTCGTTACAGAAAGGTACGTTCGATAGCAAGTACGGGCAGTACGAGTGGATCATCGAAGGCAGGCGGCATGCCATGGAAACTAGTCGTAGAAAATTCTTTTTGTAATGTGTATAATAAGCCTCGAATTAAAGAAGTTTTGAATTACAGTTTTTTTATTAGTTACGATTCAAATTGGATAGATGGCGTAACTTGGCGAAGTTTTTGAAATAAAACAACATGGCGAAGGTTATGATAGAGACTATTATTTTAATGTCAATTAAGTGTTTTATTTTCGATTTAAATAATTTTAAGATTTTAGATAATTGCGCGCGTTTACCTAAAGTGTTCGGGTATGTTCTAAAGTGCTTTTGTGATAAGTGCCCTTTAAATAATTTATAAAAACAAATTTTTTTCCATTTAGATTAATAATTAACGCTTAATGTGTATCGTTGGGCCGTTTAACGAATTTACCTGAATAAGAACAATTTTGGTGAGTTAATTTCATTAAATTGATCGATGTGTTTTAAATTTTGTATTTGTGTGACGTAAGAAGTGGAACAGTTGGTTATTCAGGTGCGGGTCGGCGTATTGTAGCGATTGTGCGCAGGAACGGACTGGGCGGATTTTTCATGATTGTACCGTAAGAACTTATTGCACCTGTATGTTTCGCTATTATTTCAATTTTTTTTTAACTCCAGTACGCAAACAACAAATATTTGTCGGTCGCTACTTGCGCTAAGCGAGTAAATGCCATACACGTTTTATTACGGTATTTAACGATTAGAGAAAGGTTGTAACAACATGATGGTTACATGTTTTTCAAACTTTTTTTTTGCGCGTGTGTGTGTGTATTCGCTTGCTTGCTTCACTGACAAGTTTTACTACTTTGATTGCACAATATTTCTTTTTACGTACCGGAAGTATTAAAACTGCCTTCGTAATAATTTAATTAATTTACCTCTATTCTATTTTGATTATGAAATTTATTCGCACTTACCGGGGAACTTAAAAAAAAAATTGCACGGCACACTTCAACTAGCAGGAGGAATAGTGTAATGCAGAACTTGTACCACGTGCCGTTTGGGAAAAAATGTGGGGTTAGAAAAATAAAAGAAAACAAGATATTAACACAACGCTCAGAATTTGTGCCAGCAGTTAACTTTTGGGCATCTTTAATAAATAAATAGATAAGCAACACAGAAAACTACATTGTGCTCACCAGAGTAAGATCAGTTTTTTTCAAATTCGGACAATTGACAAAGATGTACCTACAATTTTTTTAATGAGTCCCATTCTAATTTGATAGGAAGAATAGTTGTCTAGTTTATTTTAAATAAATAAACCGTGCAAAAAGTATGTAAATTGTGCGCCCATTTACTCCCAGTTTTTTAAAATTTTGACAAATCAGACGATAAAAATATATAACTTTTTTAATGGATCATATTCTAATTTGATAGGCAAAATACTAGGCTAATTTATTTTTAAATAATTAAACAGTCCAAAAAAGTATGTAAATTGTGCGCCAAATATACCCCTAGTTCTTTCAAATTTTAACAAAGTAGTCGATAACAATATACAATTTTTTGAAGCATTCTATTCTAGTTTGAGAGGCAAATAGTTGTCTAGTTTATTATTAAATAAATAAACAGTGCAGAAAAGTAAGTAAATTGTGCGCCAATGTACCCCCAATTCCTTCAAATTTTGACAAGTAGTAGTCGATAAAAATATACAAATTGTAATGCATCATATTCTAATATCATAGGCGGAATAGTTGTCTAGATTATTTTTAAATACATAAACCGTGCAAAAAGTATGTAAATTGTGCGCCCATTTACTCCCAGTTTTTTAAAATTTTGACAAATCAGACGATAAAAATATACAATTTTTTTAATGGATCATATTCTAATTTGATAGGCAAAATAGTAGGCTAATTTATTTTTAAATAATTAAACAGTCCAAAAAAGGATGTAAATTGTGCGCCAAATATACTCCTAGTTCTTTCAAATTTTACAAAGTAGTCGATAACAATATACAATTTCTTTAAGCATTCTATTCTAATTTAATTGACAGAATAGTTGTCTAGTTTATTATTAAATAATTAAACAGAGCAGAAAAGTATGTAAATTGTGCGCCCATTACCCCAGCTTTTTCAAATTTTGACAAAGTAGTGGATAAAAATATATAATTTTTTTAAAGCACCCTATTCTAATTTGATAGGCAGAATCGAGGGTAGAATAGTTGTCTATTTTATTTTTAACTAAATAAACAGTACAAAACAGTATGTAAATTGGGCGCCCATTTAATCGCAGTTTTTTAACATTTTGACAAAGCAGTCGATACAAATATACAATATTTTTAATGTATCCTATTCTATTTTGATAAGCAGGATAGTAGGTTGTTTTAGTTGTAAACAAATAAGCAGTGTAGAAAAGTATGTAAATTGTGCGCCAATGTACCACCAGCTCCTTCAATTTTGACAAGTAGTGGTCAATAAAAATATACAATTTTTTTAATGGATCATATTCTAATTTGATAGGCAAAATAGTAGGCTAATTTATTTTTAAATAATTAAACAGTCCAAAAAAGGATGTAAATTGTGCGCCAAATATACCCTTAGTTCTTTCAAATTTTGAGAAAGTAGTCGATAACAATATACAATTTTTTGAAGCATTCTATCCTAATTTGATAGGCAAAATAGTTGTCTAGTTTATTATTAAATAAATAATAATAAATTGTGCGCTAATGTACCCCCAATTCCTTCAAATTTTGACAAGTAGTAGTCGATAAAAATATACAAATTGTAATGCATCATATTCTACTTTCATAGGCGGAATAGTTGTCCAGATTATTTTTAAATAAATAAACAGTGCAGAAAAGTATGTAAATTGTGCGCCCATCTACTCCCAGTTTTTTAAAATTTTGACTAATCAGACGATAAAAATATACAATTTTTTTAATGGATCATATTCTAATTTGATAGGCAAAATAGTAGGCTAATTTATTTTTAAATAATTAAACAGTCCAAAAAAGGATGCAAATTGTGCGCCAAATATTCTCCTAGTTCTTTCAAATTTTTACAAAGTAGTCGATAACAATATACAATTTTTTAAGCATTCTATTCTAATTTAATTAACAGAATAGTTGTCTAGTTTATTATTAAATAATTAAACAGAGCAGAAAAGTATGTAAATTGTGCGCCCATTACCCCAGCTTTTCAAATTTTGACAAAGTAGTGGATAAAAATATATAATTTTTTTAAAGCACCCTATTCTAATTTGATAGGCGACGAGGTAGAATAGTTGTATATTTTATTTTTAACTAAATAAACAGTACATAACAGTATGTAAATTGGGCGCCCATTTACTCGCAGTTTTTAACATTTTGACCAAGCAGTCGATACAAATATACAATATTTTTAATGTATCCTATTCTATTTTGATAAGCAGGATAGTAGGTTGTTTTAATTGTAAACAAATAAGCAGTGCAGAAAAGTAAGTAAATTGTGCGCCAATGTACCCCAACTCCTTCAAATTTTGACAAGTAGTAGTCGATAAAATATACAAATTTTAATGGATCATATTCTAATTTCATAGGCGGAATAGTTGTCTAGATTATTTTAAATAAATAAACAGTGCAAAAAGTATGTAAATTGTGCGCTCATTTACCCCCACTCTTTAAAATTTTGACAAAGTAGTCGAGATCAAAATATACAATTTTTGAATGCATCTTATTCTATTTTGATAAGCAGAATAGTAGGTTAGTTTAATTGTAAATAAATAAGCAGTAAGCAGTGCAGAAATGTGAATAAACTGTGCGCCAATGTACCCCCAGTTCTTTCAAATTTTGATAAGTAGTAGTCGATAAAAATATACAAATTGTAATGCATCATATTCTAATTTGATAGGCGGAATAGTTGTCAGATTATTTTTAAATAAATAAACAGTGCAAAAAAGTATGTAAATTGTGCGCCCATTTACTCCCAGTTTTTTAAAATTTTGACAAATCAGACGATAAAAATATAAAATTTTTTTAATTCTAATCTGATAGACAGAATAATTGTCTTGTTAATTGTTAAATAAATAAACAGTGCAAAAAAGTATGTAAATTGTGCGCCCATTTACTCCCAGTTTTTTAAAATTTTGACAAAGCAGTCGATAAAAATACAATTTTTTTAATGCATAATTTTAGTTTGATAGGCAGAATAGTATGCTAGTTTATTTTTAAATAAATAAACGGTTCAAAATAGTATCTAAATTGTGCGCCAAATATACCCCTAGTTCTTTCAAATTTTGACAAAGTAGTCGATAAAAATATACAATTTTTTTATTGCATCATATTTTAATTTGATAGGCAGAATAATAGGCTAGTTTATTTTAAATAATTAAATAGTCCAAAAGAGTATATAAATCGTGCGCCAAATATACCCCTAATTCTTTCAAATTTTGACAAATCAATCGATAAAAATATACAATTTTTTTAATGCATCCTAATCTAATGTGAAACCGTGCAAAAAGGTATCTAAATTGTGCGCCCATTTACTCCCACTTTTTAAAATTTTGACAAAGTAGCCGAGATAAAAATACACAATTTTTTTAATGCACTTATTCTATTTTGTAAAGCAGAATAGTACGTTAGTTTAATTGTAAATAAATAAGCATTAAGCAGTGCAGAAATGTAAGTAAATTGTGCGCCAATGTACCCCCAATTCCTTCAAATTTTGATAAGTAGTAGTCGATAAAAATATACAAATTGTAATGCATCATATTCTAATTTGATAGGCGGAATAGTTGTCCAGATTATTTTTAAATAAATAAACCGTGCAAAAGGTATGTAAATTGTGCGCCTATTTACTCCCACTTTTTAAAATTTTGACAAAGTAGTCGAGATAAAAATACACAATTTTTTTAATGCACTTATTCTATTTTGTAAAGCAGAATAGTAGGTTAGTTTAATTGTAAATAAATAAGCAGTAAGCAGTGCAGAAATGTGAATAAATTGTGCGCCAATGTACCCCCAATTCCTTCAAATTTTGTCGATAAAAATATACAAATTGTAATGCATCATATTCTAATTTGATAGGCGGAATAGTTGTCCAGATTATTTTTAAATAAATAAACGTGCAAAAGGTATGTAAATTGTGCGCCTATTTACTCCCACTTTTTAAAATTTTGACAAAGTAGTCGAGATAAAAATACACAATTTTTTAATGCACTTATTCTATTTTGTAAAGCAGAATAGTAGGTTAGTTTAATTGTAAATAAATAAGCAGTAAGCAGTGCAGAAATGTGAATAAATTGTGCGCCAATGTACCCCAATTCTTTCAAATTAAATTGTCGATAAAATATACAAATTGTAATGCATCATATTCTAATTTGATAGGCGGAATAGTTGTCCAGATTATTTTTAAATAAATAAACAGGGCAAAAAAGTATGTAAATTGTGCGCCCATTTACTCCCAGTTTTTTAAAATTTTGACAAATTGGTCGATAAAAATATACAATTTTTAATTCTAATCTGATAGACAGAATAATTGTCTTGTTAATTGTTAAATAAATAAACAGTGCAGAAAAGTATGGAAATTGAGCGCCCATTTACTCTCAGTTTTTTTAATTTTCACAAAGCAGTCTATAAAAATACAATTTTTAATGCATAGTTTTAGTTTGATAGGCAAAATAGTATGCTAGTTTATTTTTAAATAAATAAACGGTCCAAAATAGTATCTAAATTGTGCGCCAAATATACCCCTAGTTCTTTTGAATTTTGACAAATCAATCGATAAAAATATAAAATTTTTAATGCATCCTAATCTAATGTGATAAGCAGAATAGTTGTCTAGTTTATTATTAAATAAATAAACAGTGCAGAAAAGTATGTAAATTGTGCGCCCATTTACTCCCAGTTTTTTAAAATTTTGATAAATCAGTCGATAAAAATACACAATTTTTTTAATACATCTTATTCTATTTTGATAAGCAGAATAGTCGGTTATTTTAATTGTAAATAAATAAGCAGTAAGCAGTGCAGAAAAGTAAGTGAAATGTGCGCCAATGTACCCCCAATTCCTTCAAATTTTGACAAGTAGTAGTCGATAAAAATATACAAATTGTAATGCATCATATTCTAATTTGATAGGCGGAATAGTTGTCTAGATTATTTTAAATAAATAAAGAGTCCAAAAAATTTTGACAAAGTAGTCGATAAATATATACAATTTTTTTTGCATCCTATCAAATTTGATGGCGTAATGTTTGCTAGTTTATTTTTAAATCAATAAACAGTCCACAAAAGTATGGAAATTGTGCACAAATGTACCCTTAGATCCATCAAATTTTGACAAACGTAGTCTATAAAGATATACCATTTTAATGCATCCTATTCTAATTCGATGGGCAGAATAGTTGTCTAGTTTATTACTAAATAAATAAATGCAGAAAAGTATGTAAATTGGGCGCCCATAAACCACAGTTTTTGAAATTTTGACTATAAAAATATATAATTTTGTTTCGACCCTGTTCTAATTTGGCACGCAGAAAAGTTGGCTGTGCATATTTCTTGTAGTTTAATGTTTAATAAAAAAACAAAACAAACTATGTACTACATTGTGCAAACATTTAGCGCAGTCTCTTCAAATTTTGACAAACTTGTAGACACAAATATACATTTTTCTTTAATTTAGTGTATTCTACATTAAATTCTAACTTGATACTCAAGATAATTGGTTGTGCATGTCTGTAGTTTCATTTAAAAAAAATATATAAAAACAGTATGTAGATTGCGCGCATATTTTTATTTTACTGTGTTTCATACAATTTATTGTAGTTTTTGATAACTTTTTATTAGTAAGTCAACATATCCGTGCTCGAGTGGTGAAAATTGCGGCCTCACCAACACGACGTACTGGAGCGAACGGGACTTCTGGAGGGATTAGTAGAATAGTAAATTATCCCAAGTTTTGAGTTTTGGCGAAATTCTTATAAAATTGAAACAAAACTTGGATTTTTAAATGTATGAGTAAAAGAAAGTGTGAAAGAAATCGATAAGTTGAGAGTAAGAGGAGAACAAAAACAGAAACAAGCAACAGAAGAGAGAAAATGCAGAAAAACAAAGAATGGTGGAATAATGAGTGTGAAGAGGAGAAAGAGAAATGGGGAAAGAAAGAAGGAAGAATATAAAAGAAAAAGTAACAAACAAAGGAAACAGTAGGAAGAAAATAAGGCCCATGAAGGGATCGAGGAATAATACGACATCTACAGAATTTTTGAATGTTTTTTTTATTCTTATATGATTAATAGTAAAGTTGGTTGTGCATATCTCTATAGTTTATTTTTAAGCAATACAGAAAAGTGCGCACACATTTCGACAAAAATAAAAATGTACAATTTTTTTAATGCAGCTCATACAAATTATTGTAGTTTTGGATAACTTTTTATTGGTAAGTCAGGCTATTGAAGTTGGAAGAGGGTCCTATTTCGATCTATCCGTGCCGGAGGGGCGAAAATTGCCGCCTCACCTACACGACGTACTGGAGTGAACGGGTTCTGTACGATTAGTGAAATAGCCCAAGAAGAAAAAAATAGGGAGTGTGAGAAGGAGAGAAGAGAAATGAAGAAAGGAAGGAGGAAACAAAAAAAGAAAGAAGAATATAAAAAACTGTTGCAAATGGAAAAACTGCAAGAATATATTAGGAGGAAGACAAGAAAAAGTAACAAACAAAAGAGACACCAGGAAGAATATAAGAAGCAGAGAGGGGGTATAAGATAAGAAGAAATGGATAGAGCAATAAGAAAGTGAAGAAAGCAAATGCAGAAAGGATAGATGAAACACAAAGAGAGCAATGGAAAAGGACGAGAAAACAAAAGAGAACGAATTCCAGAAAATGGAAAGAGACAATAACATACAGTCAACAAAGAGATTGGAAGAAAAGAGGGTAGATAGATAGAAAAGCAACATTCGATAATGTGGAAAGAGGACTACTACGAAAAGTGATGGAATAAACAAATATGTAAAAGAAGCAAAGATAATAGATATGAGGAGTCAATGTGTAGAACAAGTTTGGACACAAGAATTTCGAACAGGAAAAGGGTTAAAGCAGTTTTTAGTGTATATTGGAGATCTAGAGGAAGAATTGAAAAAAAAATGAGGCAGGAGGAGTAATAATAATAATAAGAAGGAAAACGTATGGCGTACACGGATGATATTGTTACGTTAGCTACGAATGAGGAAGAGATGGGAAGAGTGATTAAGGTTCTGAAGAGATATAGAATTGAGAGAATAGAAAAAGAGAAAAGGAAGGCGAAAATGGGAGAAAAAGAAATATAGTAGACAAATATAGATAGATAAATATATAGGGATAGTAGAAAGGACCTTGTATTCCATCACCTCCCGTCACTTTTCTTTTCTTGATTTGACTTATTGCTGTATTTACCTCTTCTATTTTTATATTATTCCTTTTTAACCATTTTTTCATTTGTTTTACCTTCACTTTTTGTTCTTTTATGTCCATTTAGCATTTCAATAACGTATTCATTCCACTTCTTCAAATCTATCTTTGTTTCTATTATTCTTCTCTTTGCTATTTCCTCTTTAGTATTTTCCATATTTCTCCCTCACTTTGTATGTCTTTCTTTTCCATTTCCTCCTCTTTTCCTCACATTTTTTAAAATTCTTCTCTACATTTCACTTCCCACCATTTATTTTTTCTCTTTCTACCATCGTTTTTTTTACATAATACTTCTTCTGTTCTATATTTTTTCTCTCCTTTTAACGTTAACTGTTGGTGATCAGATTCTGTATTCTCTCTTATCTTCTTATATCACTTACCCGTTCACTAACACCTAATCTATTATTGTTCTATTTGTAAAAAGTGTATTGTCCTTTTCCCCCTTCTTCAATATTTACGTTTAATATTGTTCATCCTTTTTCCTCGCACATTTCTATGAATTTTCTTCCTCGTCGATTTACCTTCTTATCCATTGTAACCTTCTTCTTTTCTTCTCCTTCTACCATCATTGCCTTCTTCCCCTATTCTAGCGTTAAAATCACCTCTATTATCTATTATTTCTCTATCTATCTCTCCTATTATTTCCTCAATTCTTGCTTTTTGCTCTGTATTACCTTTTATGTGTCTCATCTCCTTTTTTACCCCTGTCAAAATACCTCCTTTTGAAAAGGAGGAAGTGGAAGAAGCGATAGGAAAAATTAAGAAAGAAAAGGTAGGGGGAACGGATGGGACACAAGGTGAACAATGGAAGTACTCTGGAGAGAAGATGATAGAGAGAGAAAGAGATTAAGAGGGATAATGTAAAGGGTATGGAGAGGATAATGATTTTCACGGCAGTGGAGAGAGGCAATAATATACCCGATCTATAAGGGAGAGGATAACAGGAAAGCAAAAAGTTTAGAGGAAGGAGTTTATTGAATGTGGAATGTGAAGTCTATGGGGCAACACTTAGGAAAAGATTTGTAGATGATGTTGAAAAATAGTTGATGCCACACTGGTAGGGGGGATTGATAAATAGAGGTGGCGAAACTTTTGGCAGGGCAAGAGTGAGGGGAGAGTTAGGAGATGAATTCAGAAGAAGGTATGTCCAATGAGTCCGTATTTGTTTGCGGTGTACATAGGAGATGTGGAAGAGGGTTGGAAAAGCAACAAGTGTGGGGAATTGTGGTTAGAAAAAGGATGACATAGTGGTGGTGGCGAATAAAGAGGAGAAGATGAAGGGATGATAAAAGTGATAAGGAAATATTTTATGGGAATGGAGGCGAATCTGGGGAAGACAAATATTATTGTCAAAGAAAAAGGAGAGAAAGAAAAGTAAAACAGTGGTGGGGAGAAAAGAATTAGAGAAAGTGGACAAATATATATATATATATATATATATATATATATATATATATATATATATATATATATTTGGGATTGCTATGACAACAAGGATAAAAAGCATATCAAAAGAAATATAACACAAATGAAATCAGGTAGTAAAACAGGTATGGGGGTTAGGAGGTAGAATATTTAGCAAAGACCTAGAGAAAGAAGGTGACTATTTGATAACATGGTCAGAGGAGTAATGACATATGGAGTGGAGATATGGGAATGGAAGGAGCTAGAGGAATTCAACAGAAATACTGAAATGGACGCTATGGCTAGAGAGAGCAAGGCATCTGGATGTGAAGTGGAAGAAGAGGTACATTTGGAGAGGTTAAGGATTCAGAGAGGAAGAAGGACGATGAGGTATGAAGAGAAAATGGAAAACAAGAGAGAGAGAAAGAGATATATATCAATGCTGAAAGGAAATAGAAATGCAAAAGGAAAATATGGAGAAGAGGAAAGGAGAAGGTACTATGAAAGAGGAAGATACGCCAGAGAAGAGATAAGAAGGAAGAAGTACGGAAGCGGAGTTATTAAGGAGTCAGAAGCACGAGAAAGAGCGGAGAAAATAAAACAAGGAAAGTATAATGAGAAATATTGGCAGATAAGTACAGAAGGAAACCCATTTATATAACGGGAGAGAGAATTACGAGAATAGAGACTGATACCGAGTTTCATGGTAGGGAATAAAGAAAGGGAAAGTAAGTATTGGTGGAAGGACGAAGATAGAAAGTGTAGGTTGTGTGGAGAAGGGTGAAAACTTTGAACATATGAAGGACGTGTGTAGTGAACTGAGGGAAGAGAGGAGAGAGAAAAGCGGAAAGGGATTGAATGGATGAGGGAGGATGGAAGATAGAAATAGAAAGAATAAAGCTTGAAATTGTTTGAGAGAAAGAAAAATATTGTAGACAAGGATGTGAGAGTTAGGAGGAACGTATTTTTATTTCTTGAGCTTGTAAAAAAACCGAATCTATTGTTACTTTAAAAAAAAGATTTGATCTGAAAATACTCCCTTCCATCCTCTTTTTTTTTCTCTGTTCTTTCAGTATTTTTTTTTCCATTCGTGGCTGTCTGGTAACATCTTCCTCCATTCCTCCCAGTCCTTCTTTTTTAACCATGCTTCTGTCAAAGCTCTTTATATACCTCTAAAAACTACCCCCTTTGTTTTTTATCCCTCCTAAATTTCCTAGTTTTTGTGATAAATTTCTTTAATTTCCGCTCCTTTTCATCCTAGTTTTATGAAGCTTTTTTTTTGGAAAAGGTCAAATCACTATGCTGCGAATTCTGATTCTGTCCATTGGCGAGGGTGCTTTACTCTTGGGCCAAATAGCATTCAGTTTTGTAAAGAACGGTATGAGGTAGAAAATTTTTATTAATTACATTAATGTATTGATGTTTTTTTTTAAATTTTTTTCGCATTTAACTGAGGTGAAAGCGAGACGGCAAATGAATGACAAAGATGCGCGCATAATTTATGAATAAAGATATTCGATGTGAAGCGCATTAAATACACAAAACAACAAACGTTATGTTGCAGTAATTTGTAGCATTGTAAAAATTAAAACGCGTTTGTCGTGGGATTCATTTAAATTTTTATGATATTTCCCACAACGCTCTCGAATTCGTTTATCCCTCTTTTTAATGTTAGTATTCGCGCCAAATTAGAACGTTTACTTTAAAAAAAACCTATAATTAAGTCGGACTTCAATTATGTTTATTTAATTTAATTGGATGAGAGAAAACGTTGAAACAATTAAAACGCGGCCCCCCCATTATGATTAATTGATTATCCGTGAGTGCGTACGAGGGCGAATCAATAAATTTAAGACGTTTTCTTAAAGCTGCTCCACGCTCCGAGTGCTTTCAGTTTTTATGGTCGATTAGTTAAAAACAAAAGCAGTTTCCACTTTTTGCGGTTTCATGCCGACGAGTGCCTTAACATGCATCGCCTCCTTCACCATCTGCTCTTGAACAATAAAATCTATTTCCATAAAAACCGCAAAAATTCTAGTTCGATTAAAATGTATTTAGACGCCCTTTTTAGCAACCTTGCGGTGAAGGAGCGGCGAATTCTAATTTATAACTGCCCCAGATAAGAGCTTATTATATAAAACGCTTACATACATTGAACACGCGAAGTTTTTTTTGCAAAAAAAATTTCGCCCTTTGAATTGAAAATTAACGCGATTTCGTGCTGCAGGGCCGTGCGGTATTAAATTCAATTGATGGAAGGATATCACGAGCTTTTCCGTTCCGAAAAAAAGGCAAGGACGTATTTTCGGTTCATGCAAAGGGCGGTGGTTCACATTTAAGTTCATTACATAAAATACCGGAAGCATAAAAGTATTATTTGATTTGTTTCTTTTTTTATCGTTTGACGCAAGTAGTTTGATTGAACCAAGAATAAATAATTGTTGTTATTCAATAATAGTTTTAGATTTTTTATATGAAAATTTTTTTTGCAAATTTTTAATTGAGGTACATAATTTCCTTCATTGATATCTAGATGCAACCCTAATTTGGGATCATCGCTCACTTGTTACTTGGGTACAATGTTAGTGGCGTAACTGTGCCATTTATATTAAAAAAGTCTACTGACCGTGATCATTATTTAAATAAATTGATATATCATTATGAAAAATTTTTCATTCACCTAGGCATACAACATTTCAGTTAATGGAGGATTTTTAAATATCAACAGGTAACAGAATTATTTGGAATTTTGAGGTGTTTCCAAAAATCTATAGAAATTGATACATTATCCTGAAAATTGATGACCGATCCGGACATTGACATTTTCAAAGTCGACGTAGGACTTTTACGGATCAATTTTGTAGACTTTCAGTCAATCATTGATGTTTTCAAATGTTCTCCGAAAATCAGTATCGTGAAAATTTTCACTTGTCGGACATTGATATTTTCAAAGTCGACTTAGGACATTTTACATATCAATTTTGTGGGTTCCTGCAATAAAAGCAATTATTATATGTTTTGAAGTATTCTTCAAAAATCCATAAAAATGGTTAGATTATCGTGAAAAATTTTTCATACACCTAAACATAGAAATTTTCATTCGATGTACGAAAAACAGTGGTAAATTTTTGAATATGTGTTTGTTTGGTTCAAACGTTAGCACAAATATTTAGAACTCTTGAGGTGTTATCAAGATGAAATTGATACGTTATCGTGAAAAATTGTCCACCGACCCGGACATTGATATTTTTAAAGTTGTGATAGTACTTTTACGTATTAATTTTGTGCACTTTTAGGAATAAAAGCAATCATTAAATATTTGAAGTGTTTTCCGAAAATTCAGAGAAATTGATATATTATCGTGAAAAATTTTTCACTTGTCCGGACATTGAAATTTTCAAAGTCTACTTTGGACATTTTACGTATCAATTTTGTGGGCTTCCTGCAATAAAAGCAATTATTATATGTTTTGAAGTATTCTCATAAATCCATAAAATGGATAGATTATTGTGAACAATTTTTCATACATACTGATTCCGACATTGATATTTTCAACATCGACTGTGAATTTTGTGCACTTCCAGCAATGAAAACAATTATTAGATGTTTGGAAGTTTTTCCGACAATTCCAAGAAATTGATAGATTACCGTGAAAACTTTGATAATACACCTAAACATAGGAATTTTTAGTCGGTGTACGAAAAACAGTGGTAAATTTTGAATATGTGTTTGTTCGTTTCAAAAGTTTCTAGAAATGTTTAGAACCCTTGAGGTGTTGTCAAGGTGTTATAGAAATTGATATATTATGGTCAAAAATTCTCCATTTATCTGAAAATTGATATTTTGTTGTGATACATATTAATTGGTACACTTTTAGAATAAAAGCAATTATTAAATGTTTTGGAGTGTTTCCCAAAAATTCAGAGAAAACGATAGATTATCGTGAAAAATTAATCATTGATTAACATAGAAATTTTTAGTCAACTTACGAAAAATAGTTCGTTTACTGGTAAATTTTTAAATATCTGTTTGATCCTTTCAAGAGCTAGCAGGAATATTTAGAGCTCTTAGGTGTTATCAAGAATTCTATAGAAATTGATAGTTATCAGTTATCATGAAAAATTGTTCACTGATCCGACATTGATTTGTAAAAATTCAAACATTGACTTTGAAAATATTTTGCACTTCCAGCAATAAAACCAATCAATAGATGTTTGGAATGTTTTTGGAAAATCCAGAGAAATTGATAGATTATCGTTAAAATTTTTTCGCACAACTAAACATAGAAATTTTCAGTCGATGTATGGAAAACAATGAGAAATTTTTATATATCTGTGCGATTCTACCTTTAGCAGAAATATTTAAAATTCTGCAGAAACTGATACGTTATCGTGAAAAATTGTTTACCGATCCGGACATTGATAAGTCTAACGATGACTGATAATTTTGTGCACTTCCAGCAATAAAATCAATTATTCAATGTTTGGAATGTTTTCCAGAAATCAAGAGAAATTGATAAATTTTCGTGAAAAATTTTTCACACAACTAAAAATTTAAATTTTCAGTCGATATTTAAAAAACAACCAGAACTTTTTAATTGCGCTTTTATCCTAAAGAGTAAACCATAGAACTCGTGAGAATCTACCAGAACGTAGAATATAGAAATGTATAAATAATAGAGAGAAATTTTTCATTCTCATAAACTTTCAGTTGATGTAAGAAAAAGCAATAACATTTGTGAGGTTTGGACAATCACAGTAATCAGTTCTCCAGAAATCAAGACTAATCGATTGATTATCGTGAAAAATTTCTCATCCACCGGGACATAAAGATGTTTAGTCCATGTACGGAGAAAAGCCACAACTTCTTAAATGTAAATTTGTGCCGGTCGAACCGTAAAAATCAATATATTATCGTGAAAACATTTTTATCTACCTGGACCGCTCTTCTTCAAATTTTGGTGAATTATCTTTTCATGAGAAAGACGAAAATTCTCTTGAAAACATGAAGTTGGTATTCTTCACAATTGAAGAATAGGGGGCCTGAACGTAAACATTTTCACTCGAAATACCAAAAGCAGCGAGAACTTTTTAAATGTCATCTTTGAGTACCTATACAAATTAACAATTACAAAAATATTGTATACGTGATTTCAAAAAAAATACAAACAAGCGTATCGCAATATTCTAAAATTAAACTATTTTAAAAATTTCGAAAATATTAGATCAATAATAATTTTGAAAAATTTTTAAAGCTTCAGAATGTTGTGTACTTTTTTAAACTACAACATTCTACAATTTTTTTGAGAATTTTGCAGTTGAAATATTTAATTGAAAAATTTTCAATAATTTGGATATACTATTCTTATAAATACCGTAAGTTTATAGCAATATTCTAGAAGTTAGAATGTTTTGAAATCTAAAAATATTAATTAAAAAATTAAAATTCTAAAATTTCTAAAACGTTTCAGAATACTGTACAATTTTCTAAAAAAATAGTTAAGATATTTTACTAAAGATACCTAAAATTTTGTACTATATAAGTTCTAACCAAAAACTCCTCAATATTTTAATAATATTTCAAATTATCTAAAAAGTTTACGGCAAAAAATTTCAAAACATTTGTATATTCTAATAATTTTCAAGATATGCTAGATTTATTTACACTATAATTTTGTATAAATTTTTGAAGATTATTTCTGAAATTTTACGCCTCAAGCTGAAGCTTGAAGTGCACTATTTCAGAAGAAAAAAAAGCGGGACAGTTAATTAATATATTTATTTAAACATACTCAAAATGTTGTACCAGATAAACTTTGCAGTAAGCTTATTTCTATTCTATTCTAGAAATATCTAAAAATTTAGGCCAAAAAATTTCAAAATTTCTGAAATATTTCAAAAAACTTTAAAGAAATTTCTGAATATTGTGCATTTGTGTAAACTATAATTTTCTGTAATTACAGTTCAATTTTCTTTTTGAAAAACAGTGACTTTTTGTACATTTTTTTTTAAACTATAATTTTCTATTATTATTTGAAGATTAATTTTGTTATTTTATTACGACTAATTTTCTTCTGATGGAAGTGACTGTAAAAATTTTAGTGCGGTTTTTTATGTACGTAGAGGAGTATGGATCTAAAATTAAATTATATGACATCTGAAGTTTCAATGGTACTCTCTATTGCAAAATAAAAAGATCCAAGGAGGTTCATTTGAGATACTTAATTTCAAACCTATCCAACTGTATAGAAAGCTCATTATCCATAGGCAACTTATCTCACGCTTAAGCAAGCTTATCACCATATTCTAGAAATTTCTAAAAGAACAAAATTTTTAAAACAAAAAATGTGTACAATTTTCTATAATTGTTTGGAGGTTTTCTTATTTTTTAGGGATCAATTTTCTTCTTGTGACACAGTGACAGTAAAAATGTTTAGTACAATTTTTTATCTATAAATTAGATGTATAGCATCTGAAGCTTCTATTAATCACATTAGGCTCATTTGATATACGTAATTTCAAAATATCCAAAATTTTCACCCGTAAAAATTTAAAAAAATGTTTAAAAACTTCTAGAATATTCAAAAATTTTTTTCAAATTTTGGAATTTTTTTGTGACTCTTTAAATCAAATCAAACGTTATTCACTGTATATACATGTTTTTTTTACAGTGGAATTCTTCACCTTTCTCCCCCAATATAATTTTTTTTCTTTTCTTTCTTCCCTTAGTTCTTCACGCTCTTCCTCATATACTTAATGTTTTCCCATCATTCCCCACAGAATCTACATTTTCTTTTATCGTCCACTTGCCAAAATTTATTTTCATTTTCTTTATTTAATTTTTATATTTTTATCCCCCCTTCTTAAATATGCAGGTATATTTTCTGTTATTATTTCGTTGTGTTTTCAGTTGTACTTTCCTTCTTTAATTTTTTTCTACTTTCCTGCTTCTGGTTATCCTTATCTCTTTCTGTTATTTCTTCTCTCATACTCTATTCTCCTCCTACTTCTCTCAACCTTTGCATATCCTCCTATCTATCTTCGTGTCCTCCATTTATTTTTCTTTCGTTCATTTGCTTCCATACTGCTTGTAGTTTCTTACATTCCTCTTTTTATCCCATACTTTTTTCGTACCACATTGTCATCTTCCCTGCTGTTATTCTATCTATTTTTTCCAATTTCATCTCCTCTTCTGCTATGTATGCTGGTGTCTCCTTTTTCTTTCCCAGATTTAATTTCCAATATTTAATTTGTATTGTTTCTAATTGTTCCCACTTTCTTTATACCCATATCTCCGGTCCATTAACATATGACACTTTTTACGAGTGTTTATCTAAGCTATTTCCTTTTCACCATATAATTTTCAAATACTCTCTTCCCCAAACCCCACACTTGTCCTACTATTCTAATACTTTTTTTTGCCAAACTTTGTATTTGTCCTTCATCACTATTATTATACTTACAACATATATCCCAGATATTTTATCGTGTCTACCGTCTCTATCAACTCATATCTCCACCACCATTTCATTTTCCTACATTCACTTCTTCTCTTTTGAAAACCACTAATTTTGTTTTTCGTGTTTAATCTCTTTTTATCGTCTTTATCATGCTTTCTTTCTTTTTTTCTCCCGTATATAACCAGTGTTCTCCCTGTATTCCATCACCTCCCGTCATTTTTGTTTCTTTATTTTATTTATTGCTTTATTTACCTCTACTGTTTTGTTTTCTTTATCTCCATTTAGCTTTTCTACAACGTATTCCTTCCACTTCTCCTATTTTTCTTCCCTCTGTTCTTTCCTCCTTTAGTTTCTTCCATATTTCTCCCTTATTTTCTATTTCTTTTATGTAGTTTTAGATTTCCTACTTATAATTCTTCTTTATCCTCACATTTTTCTTTGAATTTCTTTTTGTACCTCTCAAAATCTTCCATCTTCTTTTTCCTTTCCTCCACATTCTCATAGCTCTTTTTGCCTCTTTTTCAGTTCTCTACATTCTACTCTCCACCATTTCTTTTTCTCATTTTACCATCCTTTTTACCTCTTTACTTTATCTTCTATTTCGTCTCTCATCTTTTTTCCCTCATCTTCTGCTCCTTTTTCTAGCCATTTAGATTATTCCATTTCTTCCTTATATTTTTTATACTTTCTTACCGTACATATTTCTTTTTCCTTCCTAATTTTTTTCCACTTTTACTTCTTTTTTCTCTCCTTTTAACGTTAACTTTAAGCGGCTGGTGATCAGATTCTACCACTTGCCCGTTCACTAACAATAATCTATTATTGTTCCATTTGTGAAAGTGTATTCTCATTTTCCCTCTTCTTCTAAATATTTATTTAATATTGTTTATCGTCTTTCTTCGCAGATTTCTATGAATTTATCTTCTTATCTATTGAAACCTTCTTCTTTTTGTCTCCCCCTTCCTCCTCTATTCTAGCGTTAAAATCACCTCTTCTCTTTCTTTGTCTCTCCTATTATTTCCTCAATGTTTTTTTGTTTCTCTCACATCTTTCCCGTATACTGTCACTACTGTGTACCTCTCTCCTTTCCCTGTCATTATGACCCGTTTTACATGTCCTCCGTTTTGCTCTATATTTCTTTTTATATCTTTTCTTGAGAAAAATACCCCCTTCTTCTTTTTTCTCTGTTCTTTCAACTAATTGTACTTTCTATTCGTGGGTGTCTGGTAACATCTCCTTCCATTCTTCCTAGTCCTTCTTTTCCAACAATATTTCTATCAATCCTATCATGTCAAAGCTTCCAAAAACTGCCTCCTTTGTTTTTATCTCCGCAATATTCCAAAACAGTATATTTTTCCCTTCCGTCCCACTTCCCTCCCTTCCCGCCCTTTAATTGTACTTTCCTTCCTTTTACTTTATCTTTTTCTTCCCCTATGCTCACATTATTATGTACCCACCGCACTCTTTTTCCGGTCTTTTCTACCTTTTTTCCCTCTATCCTTATGCTCCCTTGTATAATTTTTTTTCCTTTGTCATATTATTATCTACATAAATTGCGTGCTCTTTCAAGTTTTTCATTAAAAAAAGAACGGCCATTTTAAAAACATCAAACATGTCTGCTGATGGAGAAGGGCAGTAAGCAGCTTTCAAAATTTCTGGAAATGGAACCAAATGAAATTTGAGACTAAATTTGTTACGTAGTCATCACAAGTTTTGTAAAAATTGGTTTACTTGATGTAATGAGTAATAATAATAATAGTTCTATTCAACCTAGAATCTTTATAAATGTATTAATTACCGACATTGATGCAAATGAAAAGTGAATGGACTATACATACCAATGGGTACAATCTGCTCACTGAGAAACACGATTTTCTACATATAATTTTCTTTCTTAATTATTTGTTTCTTGAATTTCCTCAGACCCAGACGACACGTAACAAAACTCGTTTTATTTATTTTATATTTATTTAAATGTCTTAGTTAATATACGTTGATTATGGGGTAGTAAGGGACGAGCTGGGTTTGCTATCGCACGCCACATCTATATAGTCTGGCGAATACCAAATGTATTAATTATTGTTAGTAATATTTACTTTGCGCTCATTAAACGTCTTTCGTTTCAGAATTGACCACGTGGGACACAACCATGGTTTCGTCTTCTGAAAAGGTAAGTCTTTTTAATTTTTTTTATCGGACTGCGAGCACGCGCCTGTCCGCATTTAAGATAATTTGAAAAAATATTATATAATGACAAACGGAAACGAAGGTGTCCATATTAAGATCAAATAAAGGTACCAAGTACCACCTGCCCTTTGCAAACAAAATCTCTTCACGTGATGCTCAACGATTTAAGAAATGTAGATTTAGAGGGGCGTCTACCTTGTTTAAAATTTTGTGGTCCCGTAAAACCAAAGGGCTGAAAGTGCTCGTTGTGTGGATTATGAATAAGTTGGCTGTTCTTTATATTTTATACCCAATGTACGCCTCTTCCGGTGCGTATTTGAATCTGGAAAAATTTCGGTGATGTCATTTAAAAGACAGATGTACTAAAATTTTACCGGATACACAAAATATTTAGAAAAAAGTAATGGACGTAGGTACTCTAATAAGTGTAAAGAAGCACGTGACCGTTGGGCGGCGGATATCCTCGCGGATCGCTAGCCCCGACTGCTGATGAGTCCAAGAAACCCACTTTCAGATAGACACCGACGACGTCTACGTTTATGACTCATTCGGTCTGTCTAACATCCATTCACACTTTGATATATTCCATACACACCCTTTCGCAATTAATAATAATGGCGATTGGAGAAAGGACAAGGTCTAATCCACGTGGGTGGGGAAGTGCTTGTCCTAATTAACATCGATTATAATAACAACGAGTCTTCGCGCAATTTACAAATTTAATTTGGACGACGCGTCTCATCCGAATAAAAGAAATACCCGAGACGGCATTAAAATGGGACATAAATTAGTAAATAGCCAGACTACCTTCGAACGTTATTCTTCTTTTGTTTAATGTGGCATTAGTCCAAGAAGCGAAATAGAAACGGACATTTCTAAGAGAGCGGGCACGTATTTCCCTCGAGACTCGATTTCTGTATTAATTTCTCTCAGGTCCATTCATCATACTTGCGTTTGTCGGTAAAATTTTATAACAGGATGCGATATGGACCGGAAGATCCATGCAGACAGGCGGTCTACGCGCGCGGTCGGCATGCAAACTGTCACCTCTCTTTTTTGGCTCATTTCCCGTCTGACTTGACACCGTCACAAATTTTTCAAGTATCGATTTGGCGTACGCTAAATGCTTTTAGTTTCAATTAGCGTCACATGTGTTGGATGACCTTCGAATGTTTTAAAAAAACTGCGTATAGATAGACGCACATATGTTAATGAACAATATGACGAAATTTTTATTTGATACGTTCGCACGGGACCAGTTGCTGGGAGGTTGCCGTCCTTTACGACAATTCGATTGTTTTGTCAAGATCAAAAGCCGCATTAAAGAATTTTTCAATGTCACGGCGTTACGTGTTTTCGACTGACCAAAAAAAAAGTGTTTTGGTACATTAGGGTTAGGGAGTCTACGAATTATAGGATATGTCCTTTTACTTAGTGGGAAACGCTATTATCGGACCTGGCTAGGATTTTCTATGGGCGTGGGAAAAATAAACTAAGTTCAATAGACATTGTCAAGGATTACTTGGCATGTATGATGATAATTAAGGGAACCAATTTTTGTTTGAACTCGTTTTTACCACAGAGTATTTTGGTTTCTTCTTCTTTGACGGTTGCTCAATCTATTGTCGTGCCAGATGATAATTTGCTGTTTAACACGAAGTGAGGGATCTAAAATGGACCTCATATTTAAGTAAACTTCATGTGAAGTTAGCAACTCCTTTTGATAGTTCGAGTATAGTTCTAGCTTCCTCTTGCAAGGAGTTTAAGATTGAACAGTTCCGGCGTTTAAAACTACTAATATACTAATTAAAAAATAGGGTGTTAACTTCACACCAAATTTCAATATTGCAGTTCTGTGTAGATCACACGGAATCTCTTGACTACTACAGTTCCTGACAGAATATAAGAAAAAGTTTTAAATCAAGCTCGAGTAGTTCTGATATCTTTCGATTAGAAGTACAAGATTATTCAAATACTAGACATAGATCTGATTAGAAGTTCTCAGAACTCTCAAAAAAAAATCTAAGCTAAGCAAAATTCTAAGTCTCAAGCGTTTAGATTTTATTGGAAGTTGAAGGTCCAGGAAGTTTTCAAAAGTTCCAACCACAGTTGTAGATTGTACTGTGAGGGTCCCCTTAGTAATTAGTTTTTTTTTTAAATTTTGTGTTTTTTTTTGTTATTTTTTTGAAGATCTGCATGATGAGTGTGAAGTTAGCGCACCCTTTTTTTAAAGTGTAATTTTGGTACTGTTCATCGTCGGAACTAGAACCGTAATTAGAACTAAAGTTAACTTACGTTATTAACAAAATCAAAAGTTGATAATATTGGAACGTATGGAACCGGATGAGCTGACATCTATGATTTGAGGCAGATAGATGATTAAGAAAACCAATTTTCGCTTGAACTGGTTTTTGACACTACATTTTTATTTTCTTGATAAAGAGAAATTCGGTTCTTCTCTTCTGAAATGACAAAGAGATTTAATGAACATGAAGTTTGTTTAGTTTCCTAAGGTTCTTGTCGCTTTTAGATTGAGTTGAGTTGGTAGATGATTTGCAGTTTAGGATAAATCGTACAAATTGGGACCTAAAATGGATTCTTGTGGTACTCCTATTTAAAGTTACATTTATTTATTGTAGCAGATCTGATAGGTAACAAGGATTTTCTGTTTACTGCGGTTCTTCTGAAACGGCAAAGAGATCCAATGAACATGAAGTTAGACTAGTTTCCTACGGTTCTTGTCGCTTTTGGACAAACGTTTCGGAATTTAAGGATGATTGAATTGCTAAATGATAATTTACAATTTAAGGCTGAATCCTACAAGTTGTGGCTTAAAATGGAGCCTTGTGGTACTACTCAAAGTTAATTTTGTTTTTATTGTAGCAGATCATGTTCTCTCTGATAGGTAACTGTTTACTACGATTCTTCTGAAAAGGCAAAGAGATCCAATGTGCATTAAGTTTCCTACGGTTCTTGTGCTAGATGATAATTTGCAGTTTAAGGCTGAATCGTACAAGTTGGGTCCTAAAATGGAACCTTGTGATACTCCTATTGAAAGTTAAGTTTGTTTATTGTCGCAGATCATGTTCTCTCTAATAGGTAACATGGATTTTCGGTTTACTATTAGATAGATGATTAAGGGAAAAGTACATTGGTGGTTGCCCAAACTATTAAGATTAAATGAGTGTCAGAAGATAATTTGCACTTTAAGACTGAATTGTTAAAATTATGTGAGCCTAAAATGGAACCTTGTGTTATACTCGTATAAAAACCCTGCGAAGTTAGCAACCCAAAAATAGTTCCGAAATTCACACCCAACTTCACTATTCTGAATAGTTCATACAAATCTTTTGACTAGTACTAAAATAAAATCAGATACAATAAATTTCGACTTTCTTCAAAAATGTAAAAAAAAATTTAAATCACGCTCGAATAGTTCTGATATTAAACCACAAGATTTTTTTAGTTGCTACACTATACTAGAACTCTTAGAATCTTAAAATATATTTGCTAAACAAAATTTTTAGTCCCAAGCGTTTAAGTTTTATGTGAAGTTGAAGGTCCAGCGATCGAAATGTTAAGTTCCAAGTTCTTAAGAGTTCTAATGTCAGGTTTCGAGAGGATTTTAAAGGACTGATGATAGTGGATAACGATCTGACAAACAGTTTAGACCTTAGCCGGCTTTGAAGGTCCCAAGCGAAAAAAAAGTCCTGGGCGAATTGTTTTCTGATTTCTGCTGACAGTTTTGACAGTGTTTTGGGAGTTCTAAAAGGAATTATAATGGTTCAAAGCGATTGGGTAATAGGGCTTGATGGTTGCAGTATGAGATCGTAATTTACAATTTTAAGTACTAGTCGTGCAATTTGTTCCATAGTATGGGACTTAAAATGGAGCCTTGTGGTACTCCTATTGTTGATTGTCGCAGATCATGAGTGCTTAATCGTCTATGAGCCATATATGTGATTCAGGAAAACATTTTTTGCTTCAATTGGTTTTCGACACCAAAAAGTGGTTGCCCAAACGATTAAGGTTTGTGTTGTGGTGCTTGTTGATAGTTAGTAGTTTGAGACCTGAGCTGGAGCCTTGTGTTACTCCTACTTCTGAAAGATCATTAAGGACCTCATCTGAAGTTAGCAACCCTACTTTAATTATTGTTAGTTTCTGATTACAGTCAACTCAGAAAATATTATAAGATTTTTCTGTTAAAATTGAGATCATATCGCATAAGTCTAGTTAGAATCAAACGGAATGAAAATTATTTCTTTTTGTCATTAAAAGTACGCTGCGCGACTTTAACCCTTATGCGCATGTGTAGTAGTGTAAGCCAGTAATAGAAATCCCTGTTGATGGCTCTCTGAATCGGTTTGCTTTATTTGCGAAAAGAAACGTAGACAGTGTTACTATATTTGAGGTCTAATGAACACAAACTTGGTTTTGCACTTAATCTTGGCCATCGTCTTGGGAGCTAAATTTTTGTTGTTGTTGCCCAAACTGGTAAAACCAGATTATCTGATTTCTATAAGTTCTTCTAATTTTAGGGCGAAAATTAAGTCTTGTGTCTTTGGTCTGGAATTGAACCAACAATATGCATGGCGGACTAGTAGGTCAATTATTGTGGAGCAAAACATCGCTTTCTTCATTTTTAATTTTAGTCTGTTAGAAAGTCTATTGTCGACCGTATTTGTCGGTGATGGACATGGAATGGTAGAAATAATGTATTGGTTTCAAATTTAACCATCATTCTTTTTGTGAATACTGAACAGATTTCTGGCTTCTAAGTAATTTCCTGCCTAAATCTTTCCCTTCTCATTCAATTAATGGAATTCTGTTTGAAACACACAGTTGCTTCTGGTTAGTTATTTTGTCAATCTATCCTTGTTGATGGTGGAGCTGGATGATAGAAACTCGGCTTAGCTAAGGAGTAGAATGAACGTTTATTGGGGTGCGTGGATTTTCTTGACTTGAAATTCCAAATAAACATGAATGAGGCTGATTGGTTTGAAACCATAATGATTCCTTTCTCATGGATGCAATTGCAACATTCACATCATACACTGTGTCCTCCTTTATGTAAGAATCTTGCAATTCTGGTGGTCTCATGTAAGATGCGATGATCAAAATTGGAGAGGGTCGAATGGGGAACTATGATTATGGTAATGAAGATAATTTCAAGGATTATTTGAAGGTCATGTTGACCTTTTTGATTTGACATTGAACTAATTATTGCTTCTTTCTTCGTTTTACTTAAGTATGTATATCCGGATGAAATTTTGGCTTACCTACACAAAAGTCTTTGCGATTAATAGACTTTGAAACCATTTGAGCCACATATACTTATTTTTTATGGTGAAAGTTTTTTTAGAAATCGATAACAGATGACGCTTCAACTAATCAACTTCTATACAATTCAACTAATCAGTATGAAAAATCTTTGTGATTAATAGACTTTGAAACCATATATACTTATTTTTTACAGAGAGAGTTTTTAGAAATCGACAACAGATGGCGCTTCAGCATATTAACTTTTATACAATTCAACCAATCAGTGTGATAATGGTATATCCGGATGCAAAAAATTTTTGTGATTAATAGACTTTGAAACCATTTGAGCCATGTATATTTATTTTTTATGGAGAAAGTTTTTGTTAGAAATCGACAACAGATGGCGCTTCAACCTATCAACTTCTATGCTATTCAACCGGTCAGTATGAAAACTGATATATCCAGATGAAATTTTGCTATACCTGCGGAAAAATCTCTGTAGTAATAGACTTTCAAACCATTTGAGCCACATATTTTGGGAGAAGGTTTTTGTCAGAAATCGACAACAGATGGCGCTTCAACTAATCAACTTCTATACAATTCAACTAATCAGTATGAAAATGTAATTAATAGACTTCGATACCATTTGAGCAGCATATATTTATTTTTTATGGAGAAAGTATTTGTTAGAAATCAACAACAGATGGCGCTTCAACTAATCAACTTCTATACAATTCAACTAATCAGTATGAAAATGTAATTAATAGACTTTGATACCATTTGAGCAACATATATTTATTTTTTCTGGAGAAAGTATTTGTTAGAAATCAACAACAGATGGCGCTTCAACTAATCAACTTATACAATTCAACTAATCAGTATGAAAATGTAATTAATAGACTTCGATACCATTTGAGCAGCATATATTTATTTTTATGGAGAAAGTATTTGTTAGAAATCAACAACAGATGGCGCTTCAACTAATCAACTTCTATACAATTCAACTAATCAGTATGAAAATGTAATTAATAGACTTTTATACCATTTGAGCAACATATATTTATTTTTTCTGGAGAAAGTATTTGTTAGAAATCAACAACAGATGGCGCTTCAACCAATCAACTTCTATACAATTCAACTAATCAGTATGAAAATGTAATTAATAGACTTCTGATACCATTTGAGCAGCATATATTTATTTTTTATGGAGAAAGTATTTGTTAGAAATCAACAACAGATGGCGCTTCAACTAATCAACTTCTATACAATTCAACTAATCAGTATGAAAATGTAATTAATAGACTTTGATACCATTTGAGCAACATATATTTATTTTTTCTGGAGAAAGTATTTGTTAGAAATCAACAACAGATGGCGCTTCAACTAATCAACTTCTATACAATTCAACTAATCAGTATGAAAATGTAATTAATAGACTTCGATACCATTTGAGCAGCATATATTTATTTTTTATGGAGAAAGTATTTGTTAGAAATCAACAACAGACGGCGCTTCAACTAATCAACTTCTATACAATTCAACTAATCAGTATGAAAATGTAATTAATAGACTTTTATACCATTTGAGCAACATATATTTATTTTTTCTGGAGAAAGTATTTGTTAGAAATCAACAACAGATGGCGCTTCAACTAATCAACTTCTATACAATTCAACTAATCAGTATGAAAATGTAATTAATAGACTTTGATACCATTTGAGCAACATATATTTATTTTTTATGGAGAAAGTATTTGTTAGAAATACAACAGATGGCGCTTCATCTAATCAACTTCTATACAATTCAACTAATCAGTATGAAAATGTAATTAATAGACTTTGATACCATTTGAGCAACATATATTTATTTTTTCTGGAGAAAGTATTTGTTAGAAATCAACAACAGATGGCGCTTCAACTAATCAACTTCTATACAATTCAACTAATCAGTATGAAAATGTAATTAATAGACTTTGATACCATTTGAGCAACATATATTTATTTTTTATGGAGAAAGTATTTGTTAGAAATCAACAACAGATGGCGCTTCAACTAATCAACTTCTATACAATTCAACTAATCAGTATGAAAATGTAATTAATAGACTTTTATACCATTTGAGCAACATATATTTATTTTTTTCTGGAGAAAGTATTTGTTAGAAATCAACAACAGATGGCGCTTCAACTAATCAACTTCTATACAATTCAACTAATCAGTATGAAAATGTAATAATAGACTTTGATACCATTTGAGCAACATATATTTATTTTTTATGGAGAAAGTATTTGTTAGAAATCAACAACAGATGGCGCTTCATCTAATCAACTTCTATACAATTCAACTAATCAGTATGAAAATGTAATTAATAGACTTTGATACCATTTGAGCAACATATATTTATTTTTTCTGGAGAAAGTATTTGTTAGAAATCAACAACAGATGGCGCTTCAACTAATCAACTTCTATACAATTCAACTAATCAGTATGAAAATGTAATTAATAGACTTTGATACCATTTGAGCAACATATATTTATTTTTTATGGAGAAAGTATTTGTTAGAAATCAACAACAGATGGAGCTTCAACATATCAGTGTGAAAATGGTATATTCGGATTAAATTTTGCCATACCTGCAGAAAAATCTTTGTGATTAATAGACTTTGAAACCATTTGAGCCACATATACTTATTTTTTATGGTGAATGTTTTTTTAGAAATCGATAACAGATGGCGCTTCAGCGTATCAACTTCTATACAATTCAATCAATCAGTGTGAAAATGGTATATTCGGATTAAATTTTGCCATACCTGCAGAAAAATCTTTGTGATTAATAGACTTTGAAACCATTTGAGCCACATATACTTATTTTTTATGGTGAATGTTTTTTTAGAAATCGATAACAGATGGCGCTTCGGCGTATCAACTTCTGTACAATTCAATCAATCAGTGTGAAAATGGTATATTCGGATTAAATTTTGCCATACCTGCAGAAAATCTTTGTGATTAATAGACTTTGAAACCATTTGAGCCACATATTAGTGGAGAAAGTTTTTGTTAGAAATCGACAACAGATGGCCCTTCAACATATCACCAAATTCTACATCTTTCATCCGATCACTATGAAAAATATGAACAGAGAGAATAATTTCAGATTGTTATACCTTTCAATAGATGACGCTGCAGCTCATCAACTTCTATACCATTTACCTGTTGATAATATTGAGAATCTAAATAGGTGGCGTTACAGCCATCAACTTAAGCGTTCAACGTCTTCAAGTATAAGATTATAGAGCTAAGCGGCCTAGAGCGAATATATTTTTCCTCATTTACAGAAGTGAAGAATTTCACATTTTTTTCTAAAACATTGAATATTGAATTATTTAGCGATTTCAACGAAATGATTGATGTTTAGAAAACGGTTCGTTTTCAAATATAATTTCAAGCTGCACATTCCATCCGAAATTGCACTCTCCGTCCTAAAAGAAAAATCTGGCACAATCTTCCGCAGTAATTTGTCAAAAACGATTTATTTCTAACTCTCATATTTAAATTGTCGGTTAGGGGGTTGTTTTTGTTTAGTGATTTATTTGTACGGGATTTACGGAAAATAGCTTTTAGAGCCCTCGAAATATGCAGCTTTTAATTTTGTTGGGCAGTCGAGAAAAAAAAAACGTTCGCGACGTAAAACAATGGCGAATTAAAAGTCGAACACAATGGATTAAAAGCTTAAACGTCCGTCGCTTCATTGTGTGCGTGATGTTTTTTATTGTTCCATCTCTTAACTGTTTTTATTTTTTATTTTTGTTTTGAGGATATCCGAATTGACAAGACAGCTTCTTCCTACACTGGTTAGGGAAGAATACACGAAATCGTGCAAACTCCGCGTGTGGTTTTTGTAAAACGATACACGAGTAGTTGGAAGGGTGAAATTGAAGTGGTAAGAAAAAATTGTCATTTTGGGGTTTACAAAAGCGGGCAATTTTAAATCTTTCTTAATGGGTTTTTTCTTCTCGCCTTTTGAGCACATGGGGGATGTGAATTATGCGCAATTGTTAACAGCTGTTTTTGTTTGTGACGACGCTTATAAGACTCAAATCCACACCCCGATTGTTAAATCAGATAACCAAAGTTATCTGAGGGTTTCGATCTTGTAATCTGTCTGGTTCACGTGAATAAAAGGGATGAATCTACTTATGCACTTTTTACAACCAGCACGTGCAACTAACGGATCAAGATAAATTATCATAACGGAGTGTGTAGGTACACCTTTTTTGGTGAACCCTAAACGTGTAATAAGGCGAAGTACCCGCTTTAATGATTATGCGATTTGTCACATGTAGGTCGGGCGTAGTAGATTTCGTTTTAACTCAACTTTGATATTAATAGCGAGACTGCTTATTTGTAGCGATTTATCAAATTTCAAATGCTTTTCCGCGAACGCGGTTGTGACTAACGCTTCTGGTGCGATGCATTTCATTTTGCGACATTAACAACAAATATTGAAAGTGAATTTGAAAAATTTTTTTAGGCGTTCCACACGAATCAGTTGTTTGAACTATTCTGTTTAATTTATTCATAAGGTTGTTACGAATGTAGTGTCGTTTCAACTAGAGATGCTCAGAGGGTACTCGTAGCATAATTTACTCAAAAAAAAAAAAATAAATGCTGTAACTTTTTTACCGACTTTACGGCGGGATTACTTATTTAATCCGTGTTTCTATGTTTATATAAGTTGATGCGAGTATTGTGGTCTTTACTACTACGATAAGAAGGTTTATCGGCATGATTTTGTTTGGAACGCAGTAGAATGCCCAGGACTCGACTATTTCTTCCAGTGACGTAACACTAGAAGTTTTCTGAAATTGAAATTGCTGAAGTGCATTGCATTGCTATGTAAGATTTTATTGATTATCTTCTTGTTTTTATCATATTACTTTATCTGACTGTAGATCACAGTGAATTGATAAAGTTTGAAGTAAGTTTTGGTGTTTGGAACTTTTTTGAAACTCAAGCTTTGGTTATTCGATCGTAAAGAAGCGAACTCTCTTGCAAAGCATCTAAGGAATTGGTCCTTTGCCTAAAGAAGTCGATACTGTACCACCTCGTCATTGACCTCTTCTTCTGGGATCTGGTATCGTTTAGATATCGATTACCTTAGTGTGATGATTGGTATTCTTAAAACGATGTACAGTGTGTCCTATGTTCGATGTAATTGTGGGGTTTCAGGTATTTCGCGAATTGATAGAGAAAAACCGTGGTCGGGACCCCTGGCCCGATTTTTGAAACAAATTCAATGGTCTAAACAGCACTTCGATTTCTCAACTCGTTTGGGAGCTACATAGTGTTTTGCGTTTAATGCCGTTTTCTTTAAAGCTTCATAACTTTTTTGTTTGTGAATATTTTTTATTTTAACCAAAACATTTTTTGTGCATTTTTTACAATATGCAATTCAATGGCGTATTCGAATTTATTCTAACTTAATTCGTTTTCGAGTTACAGACCAAACATGCATTTTTTTAAATGGAACCCATAGTTGGCTATGACTTAAATATTTTTTTTAGCTTTCTGAAATTATATGGTTTTATATATTTATCTTAGCAAATAAGGAAATTATAAACGATTTTTGGAAAAATACTTCTTGATTAAAGTCACCTATGAACTTATGTTTACCGAGCGCATTCGTTGCTAGTTTTTTGACACTTCACACAGTTGTTTCTTATAAATAAATGGCCGAAACATACATAGATGTGATTAGATTTAATATTTCAAAGTTTTGCTTAAAATAATAATTAATTACTAAAATTAATAACTTTTTGGCCATTTATTTATAAGAAACAACTGCGTGAAGTGTCAAAAACTAGCAACAAATGCGCGCAGTAAACAAAGTTCATAGGTGCCTTTGATGAAGAGGTATTTTTCCAAAATCGTTTATAATTTCCTTATTTGCCGAGATAAATATATGAAACCATATATTTTCAGAAAGCTAAAAAAAAACTGTAATCAATGACGTCATAGCCACGTATGGTTTCCATTAAAAAATGCATCTTTGGTCTGTAACTCGAAACGAATTAAGCTAGAATAAATTTGAGTACGAAGCTTTAAAGAAAACGGTATAAAACGCAAAACACTATGTATCTCTCAAACGAGTCGAGATATCGAAGTGCTCTTTAGGCCATTGAATTTGTCTCAAAAATCGGGCCAAGGGTCCCGTCCACGGTTTTTCCCTATCAATTCGCGAAAAATACCTGAAACCCCCCAATTAAATCGAAAATTAGTACACCCTGTACATATACTAACAGTGACTAATAATGTTGTAATGCCAATGTTTGAGATGATTTCAAATGCTTGTTGATGATTAAAAATTTTGCATAGTTTTCTAAATCTAGGTCTTTGTTTTATAATCATGTTTTTAAAATGTTTGAAATGATTGCCAAATGCTTGACTTGATTAAGACATTTTGACAATGCTTGATTTATTATGATCTTTTGACATTACCGAAAGCTTGATTGCTGAAGAAACATTTTGCAATGTTTTGTTTATCATGATGTTCTGACAATGTTTAACGTGATTTTCAAATCTTTATTGAAAACAAAAATGATATTTTAACAATGCTGATGATTACCGAATGGTTGATTGATGATAAAAATATTTCGCGCAGGATTGTAGGATCAGATCCTTTTCTTTGATGTGATTTTTAAATGCTTATTGGTGGCAAAGATTTTCACGTACCAAATGATTCATTGATCATAGATTTCTACGGGTGCTCGATTAAAGATTAAAAAAATTGCACTCATATTTGTAATACGAACAAAGATTAGCAAATACTTGAGGAATGACGAGAAGGTTTGCCCAAGGTTGTAAAATCAGAACCTTGATCGATAATATTTTAGCAATGCTTGATATAATTGCCAAATTAATTATGTTTTTGCAATGTTTGAAATGATTGTCAAATGGACTACAAATTTTGAACAGACTTGACCAGATACTTGATTGAAGATGACGTTTAACAGTGCTTGATTTATTACGATGTTTTGTCAATGCTTTAGATGATTACTAAAAGTTTGATTGATGATGGAAAATTCTGCGCTGGTTTATAAGATCAAATCCTTGATTGACGATGATATTAAATATTTGATGTGACTACCACATACTTATTTATGCTTAGCAATTTTGAAATGATTACCAAGTGCTTATTGATAGCAAACAATTTGAGCAATTTTGAATAATGATGTTTTGGCATTGATGATGATTATCAAATGTTTCATTGATGATAGATTTGCACAGGTTTTGATTGATGAATGATGATAAATGTGTCAAGGTTGTAAGATCAGATCCTTGATCTGCAATGATTTTTTTATCTTTAAAGATGTTTTTGCAGTGCTTGAAATGATTACCAAAAGTTTGATTGATGCGCAGGATTGATCTTGAATGTCAGGTGTTTGATTAATAATGATACGTTGGCAGTCTTGAATACTCGATTGACAAAAGTGATGTTTGGAAATACTTGGGATGCTTACTAAATACTGGGATGATGATTAAAACTTTTGCAATCGTTGTTAAACCAAATACTTGATTGATGATGATAAATCGGCAATGTTCGATATTATCTCCAAATGCTTGATGTTTGATGAATGTGGGTTTGGGAATGCTCGAGAAAATTATTAAATTTTTGATTGATGATTAAAGATTTTGCACTGGCTTACAAGCCCAGATGCTTGATTGAAGATGATATTTTACAATATTTGAGATCATATTTTGGCAATGCCTTATATGATTATCAAATTTTTTATCGATAACGATGTTTTCGTAATGTCTGAAATGATTACGAGAAGCTTGATTGATGATGAAAAATTTTGTTCAGGTTTGTAAGATCAGATCCTTGATTGACGATGATATTTTGAAAATGTGTGATGCTTACAACATTTTTGATTTATGATGACATTCTAGCAATGCAGATGATTACCGTGTTTACTTGTGGCAAAAATTTGGAGCATTAGTAAGACAATAATGATGTTTTGGCAATGATGATGATGATTGCTAAAAGCTTAATTGATAGTAGATTTGCACATGCTTGTAATAATAGGTTTTGATGGATGATAAAAAAAGTCGGGAAGATTTATAATACCAAGATTGCCAAATGCTTGATGGATGATGAAACATTTTGCTCAAGGTTGTAAGATCACGTTCTTGATTGACAATTATTTTTGGTAATGATTGAAATTATTACAAAATGATGGATTGATAACCAACAATTTCGAACAGGCTGTTGATTCTAGATGCTTGATTGATGGTAACGTCTTAGCAATGCTTGAGATGATTACCAAAAGTTTGATTGATGATGAAAAAAATTGCACAGGTTTGTAAGATTCAGCTTGTTTGATGGACATTGACAGTGATACTTTGATCTGTGTGATTGATTACCAAATGCTTGTTGTATGATGAAGTTTTGGCAATGCTTGAGAGAACTGCCAAAATTTTGACTAGATTATTAAGATCAAAGATCAAACATTTTGCTCAAGGTTGTAAGATCTGATTCTTGATCGACAATGATATTTTGGCAATACCTGGAATTATTCCAAATGTTGGATTGATTACCAAAAATTACGAACAGACTAGTGATAACAGATGCTTGATTGATGGTGATTACCAAATGATTGGTGTTAATAATGAGGGGTCCTATAAGACCACAATAAATAATACTTGAATGATTATTAAAAGTTTTATAATTCTTGTAAGACCAAATCATTGTTTGATGGTGAGAATTAGGCAATGTTTGATATGATTTCCAAATGCTTATGTTTGATAAATGTGGTTTTGGCAATCCTTAATTACGAAATTCTTGATTGATGATAAAAAAATTTGCACTGGCTTCTAAGTCTAGATGCTTGAGTGAAGATGATATTTTGGAATATTTGAGATCATATTAATGTCGATTACTATGATAGTTTGGCATATGCTTCATTGATTATGATGTTTTGGCAATGCTTGGGGAGGGTTACTAAATGATTAAAAGTTTCACACGTGATGATATTTTAGCTGCGTGAATTCAAATTGATAATTTAGAATTTTAAACAGATTTATGAGGCCACACGATGATGTTTTGACATTCTTGATTGATGTTGATGAAATGTTTGAGGTGATTACTAAATAATTTATTAATGATTAAAACGTTTTCTATTGATCTAAAACATTTGTAGTATCAGAATCTCGATTAATTTTTGCCCAAAGGTTGATTGACGATGATGGTGTTTTGGTAAAACTTGAATTATGATTTGTCATAAGACGAAATTCTTGTTTGATGATGATAATTTGGAAATATTTTATGTGATTGCCAAATGCTTGATGCTTGATGAATGTGTTTTTGGCAATGCTTGGAATAATCACCAAATTCTTGATTGATAATTAAAAATTTTGCACGGGTTTCTAAGTTAAGATGCTTGATTGAAGATGATATTTTGCAATATTCGAGATCATATTAATGTCTTGATTGGTGATGACGTTTTGGCAATTCTTAATATGATTGATGATTCAAAAGTATGCACAGATTTGTAAGACGATATTTTGGCAATGCTTGATGTGATTGTCACATGCTTGTTTTGTGATGATAACTTGAGATGATAATCAAGAGCTGATGTTTTGGTGATTTATGATTAGACGATGATGGTTTTTGGAAATACTTACTTGGAGGTACTTACTTGAGTGATGATTAAAACATTTGCAATCGTTGTAAGACCAAATGCTTGATTGATGATTATAATTTGGCAATGTTTGATATGATTGTCAAATGCTTGATACTAGATGAATGTGGTTTTGGCAGTGCTTGGGATGAAATTAATGATTAACGATTAAACATTTTTCACATATACCTTGATTGAGTTTGATGTTTTGGCAATGCTTAGTATGATCCTAATGCTTAATTGATTAATAAAAGTTGACTAGATAATGATGATATTTTAGCAATGCTTAAGACAGGCTTGTAAGAGCAAATTTTATTGATGACGACATTTTGGCAACGCTAATGATTACAAAATTTGCCAAATCTCGAAGGCGCAACCATAGACATCTTTGAATTTAATGGACCAAGGCAATCAACTTCTGCAAAGTGAACAGAATATTAAATTACATGATTCTTTGTGAAATTAGTAGTAACAACAACTGCACCATGAAACAATCAGGTCGATATGAAAGTCTGGCATAAGATAATCAACATTAATCAGACTCTATGGTGACCAAAAACCACTATTGAAAAACCAATCTCGGAAAAAAATTATATAGGAGCCTATAAACCAAGTCGGGTATTTTGGTTATTTGCTAGTCAATATTAATGCTACTTTGTACACGGATATTTTGAAAATTTTTTTGGTTTGGTTAGATTTGGACCAAAATTGGTTTACAACGAAAGGGTCACTTTTAAAACCAATTTTAAAAATTATTATTATGGAGTAAAAACAAATACGCTTAAATCACGTCATTACGCATGCGTAGAAGGGACTTACGTGATTTTACGATATCCCAAAAGCATTGACGGTGGTGTAACTTTAAAAATGTTTTTGATAATAATGAGTTTTGGTGCAAACTCATAGGTTAGAAAAGCTTAAATTACACGTCAATTTCTACGCATATACTTATTTTCTGTAAAGTTCCAGTATATCTAGAGTTTCAAAGTTAGAAAGCTCCACCCCTTTCTTTAACACAACCAATGTAGTAGTGCGCTTGGCTGTAAATATGGGACAAAAATTACGTAGCTTGTTGTCTCGTAGTCTAGCAACGGTATGAAGTTTATATTCAACAAATTTGTGATAAAGTATCACGGTTACTGTGAATTAGGGTGAGATTCAAATGAATTTGGGTTGTGTGCTATTTCTCCGAGCATAGTATACTGTTTTGAGAAGGAAATTGTCGATGCGATGACACCTCGTGGAAAAAGTTTAACGGGGCAAATGTTGATAGGTAAAAATTTTCCACCTATTAACCATTCGATGGATTGAGTTATTGTAACATCAAAGGCAAAGAGACCATAACAGTATAATTGCAAACTTATAACGGTGGTAACCTGAACCTAGCTCGATGCAGCTGCCGGCCGCTGTTACATCCGTCTAAAGAGGAACATTTTATCCCCTATTCATAAAAATTATATTCGAAACGTGCTTTTTCACAATAACCCCAATTCGAAAAAAAAATTGGTAAACACTAGAAATTTTCCGCAGGTACCTAAATAAGGTAACAGTTAAATAAAAATTCTTTGTCGAACGTCGATAGCGGAAAATATTTATATGTTTTTTTTTTGAAGAGGGAGGCACGTGCGTTATTCCTCTCTCGCATCTGTCAAAACGCAAACATCGTAAACTGAAACTTAACACCCACATTCGGAAGTAGCACAAGGTGTCTACCATAAAGTTTTGATGGTTGTTTTATCCGACTGTTCATAAATGTTTCACATAAACCACCGCAAAATACCGAATACAATGACCAGCCCTCCCCAAGCCTAATTTCAAGCATGTTAATGTTAATACGATAATTTAGGGCGGACTACTGACATATTAAACCCCTAATAGGACAAGCGGTCAATACTGACCACCTACGTTTCTACACGCCGATGGTCAAACACAGTGGACGTCAAAATATATGAAACCCCCGTGCGTGTAACGAGGGTTTCACAACAACTCAATTTAAGAATTTAGGATTTGTCGTATGACGAAATTTCTCTTATATTCCATATGGTGGAGGCAGGTGACGGTAACCTACCGGGTCTGTTCACAAAAATTCGCGACCAAATCTCGAGGGGTTGTAAAAATCTATATTTAGCGCCGACATCGCAGACAGCACAAGCTACATCCTGACCTGTTGACCCTCGTGTCGTGCCGCCGCACTTCCGCCATCCTAATGGCTGTAATCACCCTTCGAGTATGTTACAATTTCTTCTGGTAACCGCAACTTGACCATATGTGCGCTCGCACAAAAATCTCTTTATACAAAAATCGATTTAACAAATGTTCCCGCATTTTACCTGTTTTTATTTTACCTTTTCAGATTGCCGCACGTGTATCATCAAGGTTTAATCAAATTTATAGCAGGAAACGATGTAGAAGAATTTACAACGGCTAAGGGTGGTTCGCTCGGGGGAAATCGCATTAACTATGCATTTGGGGATGATATCGTTGCATCGTAAATTTCAATTTCGATCGGATCGGCGAAGTTCAAAAAACTCGTGTAACGATTGACGTTCAATCAAACGCTTATTTTCTTATGATTGTTATAAACATTGTTTTTTTTTTGTTTTAATATCTTTTATATTTTAACAACTTGAATAACAAATGAGGTTTTTTTAACGACACTTTCATTATGAATGGCAAAGTTATCTTGTTGGTGCCGAGGAGGTGGTACGCTTACCTCATAAATCGTGGGTCTCAGGTTCAAATCTCATGTTGGAAACTTATTTTTCCAAAATAAACGGTTGTGAGCACAAGGGATAGAAAAAAAACTCATATTATTTGTACAATCTAGCTTGTAATTACTTATTGATTATTGATTTTTATTCCTTATACCCACTTTTAAATTTATTATCAATCTAGATTTCTAGTTTTTGCAAATGGCTTAAACATCGATGTCACTTCTTTTTCAGTCATCAATTTCTTTAATTAATGGGTTTATACCAAGTGTTCTAACTGATATAAAAATTTTTCTAGTCTCTGGAATCATAAGCTTGGGTCACTTGTGACTATGTTTGATTCTTAATCTTATTTGTTCTTCTTTCCAGAACTCATACTATTTGCAAAATCTAGCATGATTAATGATTTTTATACCTCATGTTGACTTATTTTAAAGTAATTATCAATCTAGATTTCTATTCTTACAAATGGCTTAAACATCGATGTCACTTCTTTTTCAATCATCAATTTCTTTAATTAATAGATTTATACCATGTGTTCCAATTAATATAAAAAAGTGTCTTGCGCTGCCTTCAGTAGTACCGTAATTTTCTATCTATTCTCTGGAAAAATAAGCTTGGGTCACTTGTGACTATGTTTGATTCTTAATCTTATTTGTTCTTCTTTTTCAGAACTTATATTATTTGCAAAATCTAGCATGATTAATGATTTTTATACCTTATGTCCACTTATTTTAAAGTAATTATCAATCTAGATTTCTATTCTTACAAATGGCTTAAACATCGATGTCACTTTTTTTCAATCATCAATTTCTTTAATTAATAGATTTATACCATGTGTTCCAACTAATATAAAAAAGTCTCTTGCACTGCCTTCAGTAGTACCGTAATTTTTCTATCTACTCTCTGGAATAATAAGCTTGGGTCACTTGTTACTATGTTTGATTCTTAAACTTTTTGTTCTTCTTTCCACAACTCATATTATTTGCAAAATCTAGCATGATTAATGATTTTTATACCTTTATGTCAACTTATTTTAAAGTAATTATCAATCTAGATTTCTAGTTCTTACAAATGGCTTAAACATCGATGTCACTTCTTTTTCAATCATCAATTTATTTAATTAATAGATTTATACCATGTGTTCCAACTAATATAAAAAAGTCTCTTGCGCTGCCTTCAGTAGTACCGTAATTTTTCTATCTATTCTCTGGAATAATAAGTTTGGGTCACTTGTGACTATGTTTGATTCTTAATCTTTTTTGTTCTTCTTTCCAGAACTCATATTATTTGCAAAATCTAGCATGATTAATGATTTTTATACCTCATGTCGACTTATTTTAAAGTAATTATCAATCTAGATTTCTAGTTCTTACAAATGGCTTAAACATCGATGTCACTTTTTTTTCACCAATAAATTTCTTTAATTAGTAGATTTAGACCATGTGTTCTAACTAATATAAAAAATTATCTTGCTCTGCCTTCAGTAGGACCGTATTATTTTTCATCTACTCTCTGGAAATAATAAGCTTGGGTCACTTGTGACTATGTTTGATTCTTAATCTTTTTTGTTCTTCTTTCCAGAACTCATATTATTTGCAAAATCTAGCATGATTAATGATTTTTATACTTCATGTCCACTTATTTTAAAGTAATTATCAATCGAGATTTCTATTCTTACAAATGGCTTAAACATCGATGTAACTTTTTTTCAGCCATCAATTTTATTAATAGATTTGTACTATGTATTCCAACTAATATAAAAAATTCTCTTGCGCTGCCTTCAGTAGTACCGTAATTTTCCTATCTATTCTCTGGAATAATAAGTTTGGGTCACTTGTGACTATGTTTGATTTCTTAATCTTTTTGTTCTTCTTTCAGAACTCATATTATTTGCAAAATCTAGCATGATTAATGATTTTATACTTCATGTCCACTTATTTTAAAGTAATTATCAATCTAGATTTCTATTCTTACAAATGACTTAAACATCGATGTACCTTTTTTTCAGCCATCAATTTATTTAATTAATAGATTTATACTATGTATTCCAAACTAATATAAAAATTTCTTTTTTTTTTTTATTTAAATTTAAAAATTTTTTTTTTTTTTTTTTTATAATTTTTTATTATATTCTTAATTTAAAATTGGCGCTGCATTCAGTAGTACCTGGTAATTTTCCTATCTATTCTCTGGAATAATAAATTGATTAAAAAAATGGTAATCACTTCAGACTATGTTTGATTCCAACCCACTTTTTATTTAACTAATCTTTGTTTTTAACTTTCTCAGAACTCATATTATTTGCAAAATATTAGCATGATTAATGATTTTTTTATACCACATGTCCACTTATTTTAAAGTAATTATCAATCTAGATTTCTATTCTTACAAATGACTTAAACATCGATGTCACCTTTTTTTCAGCCATCAATTTATTTAATTAATAGATTTATACTATGTATTCCAACTAATATAAAAATTCTATTGCGCTGCCTTCAGTAGTACCGTAATTTTCCTATCTACTCTCTGGAATAATAAGCTTGGGTCACTTGTGACTATGTTTGATTCTTAATCTTATTTGTTCTTCTTTCCAGAACTCATACTATTTGCAAAATCTAGCATGATTAATGATTTTTATACCTCATGTACACTTATTTTAAAATAATTATCAATCTAGATTTCTAGTTCTTACAAATCGCTTAAACATCGATGTCACTTCTTTTTCAGCCATCAATTTATTTAGTTAATAGATTTATACGCTAATTCCTTTAATAGAACTCCTAGATTGCCATCATATGATCTTCACATCTATTCTCCAAAATTCCATACTTGGGTGGCTTGTGAATGTCGTCTGTCTGCGCTTCTATTTTTAATCTTATTTGTTCTTCTTTCGCCAAGTGGCATTATTTACAAAATCCAGCGTGCAACTATTTATTGATTAATTATTTTCTAGATTTCCACTACGTGATCTTCACATCCAATCTCCAGAATACTGTGCTTGGCTCGCTTAGTTGAGATTTTTTTTTATATTCTTACTTATTTTTTTTAATTAGTTGCGAATATAGATCTAGTTCTTGAAAATGACTTTTTAGGAATCAATTTCTTTAGTAGAAGAACACCTACATTTCTACCATGTGAATCAGCTAATGTAAGAACTTTTCTCGTTCTACCTTTAGCAGTATGGCAAACGTTACATCTATTGATTATCAATCTTGATTTCTAGTTCTAGAAAATGACTTAAATGTGGGTTAATTTCTTGTTTAGCAATCAATTTCTTTAGTAGAAGAACACTTAGATTTTCTCGCTCCTCCTTTTGTAGTATCTCAAACTTCATATCTATTGATTATCAATCTAGATTTTTAGTTCTGAAATGACTTAAATGCGCGCGTAACTTCTTTTTTAGGAATAAATTTCTTTACTAGAAAAACACTTACGGTTTCTACCATGTGAATCAACTAATGTAAGAACTTTTCTGGCTCCGTCTTTTGTATTATCTCAAACTTCATATCTATTCATTATCAATCTAGATTTCTAGTTCTGATAAATGACTTAAATGCGCGTGTAACCTGTTTTTTAGGAATAAATTTCTTTAGTAGAAGAACACCTAGGTTTCTACCATATGAATCAACTAATGTAAGAACTTTTCTCACTTCGCCTTTTGTAGTATCTCAAACTTCATATCTATTCATTATCAATCTAGATTTCTAGTTCTGGAAAATGACTTAAATGCGCGTGTAACCTGTTTTTTAGGAATAAATTTCTTTAGTAGAAGAACACCTAGGTTTCTACCATATGAATCAATTAATGTAAGAACTTTTCTCACTTCGCCTTTTGTAGTATCTCAAACTTCATATCTATTCATTATCAATCTAGATTTCTAGTTCTGAAAAATGACTTAATGCGCGTGTAACGTGTTTTTTAGAAATCAATTTCGTTACTAGAAAAACACCTAGATTTCTACCATGTGAATCAACTAAGGTAGTAGTAGCCTATTGTAGTATCTCAAACTTCATATCTATTGATTATCAATCTAGATTTCTAGTTCTGAAAATTGACTTAAATGCGCGCGTAACTTCTTTCTTAGTTATCAATTTTTTTACTAGAAAAACACCTAGGTTTCTACCATGTGAATCCACTAATGTAAGAACTTTTCTCGCTCCGTCTTTTGTGGTGCACAAACTTCACGTCTATTGATTATCAATCTAGATTTCTAATTCTTGAAGTCAACATATATTTCATTCCTTCTTCGTGATAATTTTTTATGTCAAATAACCTCAAATTTGATAACTGATTGTCAGCTGACAAAGGTTAATTAAATGAAATCACTAATTAATAATAATATTTTTTTCGCTCGAAGAAATTAAGCATCTTCTGAAAATGAAATCGAGTATACAGACTTATGTTCTGCACGTACCGATTTTTTTATGAAGTAATTCGCATTACAATAATGTTTGCCAAAATACCGGAAACTATGCAATCATCGATGGACAAATTAGCAATGTCCGGCTGAGACTATTACTAAATTATGTAAATGCGAAGATTAACATATTATTAATTTGTCGACAAGATTTTTTTGTAACAATTAAAAACGTGACATACCGTGTAATAACAACGCGACGTTGCCAAAAAATTTCTACCAACAAAACGAATCGTATATGGGGTTCGAATTTATTTAATGCCTAAACACGGGGGTGTTTGAGCAGGTGTATTTGTAAGCGGCGATCCGCGTGACCGACGCCTAGCATCTGTCGCAGTCGCTACCCGCGCGAATTTGCGCCCTTACGACGAAGTTTTCGAAAATTTTCTAAAAAAAGAGAGATTTGGATGCAGTGCAGGTGGTGCGTTTCAGAGCAGGTGTCGTAATGCTTCAATTGTCGCTTTGTTTATACGGTCGGTGGTGCTTTACGGGCAACCAAAACCGCCACCGCAAACACTTGGCGATTATTTTAATATAAATTCGTCGCAGGTTGAGCACATGGCGCGCAGTTGTTACTTCAAATTTGCTTCTTCGGATGATGAAAGAATACAAGAAGTCTAGACGCGTGCCGGGCAGCTGCCGAAGATTGGGTCAGAGGGCATCGGGGTGACTTATGACCGTCTGAAAACGCACCTGGTTAATGTCTGTATTACACCCTCCCTATGTTTCGACGTTTGGATTGCGATTAAAAAGGGGTTACCGATTTTATCACCATCGGTATCTACGTTAATGGCACGTAGTTTAGCCGCGGGTGGGCTGAAACGCGATCCACCATCGATACGTATCGAACCACTTGGGAAGACAATCGACGTTTCGGAAGCGCCTCGTGCATCATTTTTTCTATCGGTCTCGCTTCATGCTCGACGTACCTTAATTAAAATTGAACTTAGAACATCTGAATTGTAGATTTATTTATACACTGTGTAGGTACACGAAGCGTTAGTTACCAGATACTACATTTGATACCTAAAAGCGGTGAACCTGCACGCGCAGTCAGATTAAATTGATATGAACCATTAGACAACTTAAAAAAAAACTAAAATAGTAACATCAATTATGTAAGCACGGATCTAGACGATTTAAATTGCTAATTTTTTTCACCATTGTTTTTTTCTTGGTGCATAAATCCAAAACCGCGAATTATCTGGGTTAAGCCACCAGCTTTTTGAAAATTTCGCAAAGTACTGTTAGAAAAAAGTTCCGGTACTTTGGCGAACTAAAGTGCAGTTTTTCATTCTTCGGCTCATTAATTCCCACTTGTGGACACGTAATGTAATTTATATTTGGACTTAACGCGAATGCAAATTTTGAAATTTAAAGTTATTTATTGCACGAAACTACTATACACAATAGTCGTGAATTGGAAATATTTTATTCTTTCATGCCGAGCAAGTAGTAGCCGGTAAAAATTAATATTCTCGGAATTTTGTACCCTCCATAAAATTCCGAAGGTTCTCACCTTGTTCAAATAACAGCAAGGTAATTGGTTCGAGTAAACTACGTGCTTAGGAATAAACTTAAAGTATTAACTCGGGGGGTGGTTTTTACAATGGTATTATTGGGATGATAAATCGTCTAAAATTCGGCGATTCTCAAACGCTTTATTTTTTTTTAATTTATAGTCGAAATTGCAAATTAAACTCGGACGAAAGTACAGACCGGTCGTTTTGGATATTTACGTTGCGCGTGGGTTTAATGCGTTCAAAAAAATTCATTAAGCTTTTGTTTGAGAAATTCTTTAATATATTATGCGTATTTAGGAACCTCTGATTAATAGTGGCACTCGGTCGTGTCGTTGTCCGACAGACGTGCTTGTTTGTCGACCGCTTTATTTAGCGGCTACCTCGAAGGTATTGACTAACTACCGACATCGCATTATGCACATTTTCTACTTAAATTACTGTTACCGAATTGTTTGCACCTCACGAACATTTTTATTTTTTTACTCTTAATATGGAATTTTACCGGTGTGGATTCTTGAGATGCCTCGAGTTTTTTTTTTATAAGCCTTCGCGGACGGAATGTTACAGATTCGTTAATGGTAAAGTATTGAGATATCCGAGACGTAACAATTTTCAACATTTAGTTTATCTGATATGACTTGATTGAAAAGTAACCTCGACCAAAAACAGTTTTAAACCAACTTGTGTAAAATTCAATGAAAAACAACTTTCACTTGGACAAAAACTGTATATAAGAAATTTTTGCACAAAATTCATCAAGCTAAAATAATTGTTTAAATAATAATTATATTTATGTTTTTTTTTTAAACTAATACTAATGATTATATTATTATCTAAAAGATATTTTTGTAATAAAGTACCAGTTTTTATTAAAATCGTTCAAGTAGTTTTTGAGATATCAAGGTTATTTTTAAGAAAATATCTTAGAAAAATCCGTAACACAGACGAATTTGTATTGCAAATGAGTATAGCCTATTACCTCACCCTCGTTTCCATTTAGCTTCATTGATAATTTTAAATGGAATGACCCACATTCTGGTAACCCCATGTTATTATTATCTGCAATTTTTTGTAATGAAGTAGCAGTTTTTATCAAAATTCGAAAAATAGGTGAGTTTGTATTACAAATGGGTATAGTGTATTACATCCCCGTCGCTCAAGTAAGCTCCTCACGAGAATTTAAAAGCGACCTTCTGGAAACCCGATTTTATTATTATCTGAAATATTTTTTTTTATAATAAAGTACCAGGTTCTATCAAAATCGTTCAAGTAGTTTTTGAGATAGCAAGGTTATCTCAGAAAAAATTCGTCTTCATTTAGCCCTCTACGAAATATTTAAATGGAATGACCCACCTTCTGGAAACCCGATTTTATTCTTATCTGAAACATTTTTTTGTAATAAAGTACCAGGTTTTATTAAAATTGTTCAAGTAGTTTTTGAGATATCAAAGATCTTTTAAGAATATCTTAGAAAAATCCGAAAAATAGGCGAATTTGTATTTAAAATGGGAATATTCTATTACATCCACGTCGTCTCCATTAAGCCCCCATGAGATTTTTAAATGGAATGACCCACCTTTTGGAAACCTGATTTTATTATTATCTGAAAGATTTTTTGTAATAAAGTACCAGGTTTTATTAAAATCGTTCAAGTAGTTTTTGAGACATCAAAGTTCTTTTAAGAGTTTTATTAAAATTGTTCAAGTAGTTTTTGAGATATCAAAGTTCTTTTTAAGAATATTTTAGAAAAATCCGAAAAATAGGCGAATTTGTATTTCAAATGGGTATATTCTATTACATCCACGTCGTCTCCATTAACCCCTCATGAGATTTTTAAATGGAATAATCCACCTTGTGGAAACCCGATTTTATTATTATCTGAAATATTTTTTTGTAATAAAGTACCAGGTTTTATTAAAATCGTTCAAGTAGTTTTTGAGACGTCAAAGTTCTTTTTAAGAGTATCTTAGAAAAATCCGAAAAATAGGCGAATTTGTAATTAAATTGGGTATATTCTATTACATCCACGTCGTCTCCATTAACCCCTCATGAGATTTTTAAATGGAATAATCCACCTTGTGGAAACCCGATTTTATTATTATCTGAAAGATTTTTTGTAATAAAGTACCAGGTTTTATTAAAATCGTTCAAGTAGTTTTGAGACATCAAAGTTCTTTTTAAGAATATCTTAGAAAAATCCGAAAAATAGGCGAATTTGTAATTAAATTGGGTATATTCTATTACATCCACGTCGTCTCCATTAAGCCCCCATGAGATTTTTAAATGGAATGACCCACCTTTTGGAAACCTGATTTTATTATTATCTGAAAGATTTTTTTGTAATAAAGTACCAGGTTTTATTAAAATTGTTCAAGTAGTTTTTGAGATATCAAAGTTCTTTTTAAGAATATCTTAGAAAAATCCGAAAAATAGGCGAATTTCTATTTAAAATGGGTATATTCTATTACATCTACGTCGTCCCCATTAAGCCCCCATGAGATTTTTAAATGGAATGACCCACTTTTGGAAACCTGATTTTATTATTATCTGAAAGATTTTTTTGTAATAAAGTACCAGGTTTTATTAAAATTGTTCAAGTAGTTTTTGAGATATCAAAGTTCTTTTTAAGAATATCTTAGAAAAATCCGAAAAATAGGCGAATTTGTATTTCAAATGGGTATATTCTCTTACATCCACGTCGTCTCCATTAACCCCTCATGGGATTTTTAAATGGAATAATCCACCTTGTGGAAACCCGATTTTATTATTATCTGAAAGATTTTTTTGTAATAAAGTACCAGCTTTTATTAAAATTGTTCAAGTAGTTTTTGAGATATTAAAGTTCTTTTTAAGAATATCGTAGAAAAATCCGATAAATAGGCGAATTTGTATTTCAAATGGGTATATTCTATTACATCCACGTCGTCTCCATTAAGCCCCCCCATGAGATTTTTAAATGGAATGACTCACCTTTTGGAAACCTGATTTTATTATTATCTGAAAGATTTTTTTTTGTAATAAAGTACCAGGTTTTATTAAAATTGTTCAAGTAGTTTTTGAGATATTAAAGTTCTTTTTAAGAATATCGTAGAAAAATCCGAAAAATAGGCGAATTTGTATTTAAAATGGGTATATTCTCTTACATCCACGTCGTCTCCATTAAGCCCCCCATGAGATTTTTAAATGGAATTACCCACCTTTTGGAAACCTGATTTTATTATTATCTGAAAGATTTTTTTGTAATAAAGTACCAGGTTTTATTAAAATTGTTCAAGTAGTTTTTGAGATATTAAAGTTCTTTTTAAGAATATCGTAGAAAAATCCGAAAAATAGGCGAATTTGTATTTAAAATGGGTATATTCTATTACATCCACGTCGTCTCCATTAAGCCCCCCATGAGATTTTTAAATGGAATGACCCACTTTTTGGAAACCTGATTTTATTATTATCTGAAAGATTTTTTTGTAATAAAGTACCAGGTTTTATTAAAATTGTTCAAGTAGTTTTTGAGATATCAAAGTTCTTTTTAAGAATATCTTAGAAAAATCCGAAAAATAGGCGAATTTTATTTAAAATGGGTATATTCTATTACATCCACGTCGTCCCCATTAAGCCTCCCATGAAATTTTGAAATGGAATGACCCACCTTTTGGAAACCTGATTTTATTATTATCTGAAAGATTTTTTTGTAATAAAATACCAGGTTTTATTAAAATTGTTTAAGTAGTTTTGAGATATCATACTTATTTTTAAGAATATCTTAGAAAAATCCGAAAAATAGGCGAATTTGTATTTCAAATGGGTATATTCTATTACATCCACGTCGTCTCCATTAACCTCCCATCAGATTTTTAAATGGAATGATTCACCTTTTAGAAACCCGATTTTATTATTATCTGAAAGATTTTTTTGTAATAAAGTACCAGGTTTTATCAAAATCGTTTAAGTAGTTTTTGAGATATCATACTTATTTTTAAGAATATCTTAGAAAAATCCGAAGAATAGGCGAATTTGTATTACAAATGGATATAGTCTATCACATCCCCGTCGTCTGAATGAATGAACAAAATTCCGGATGAAATTAAAGTTTACCATTTAAATAACTTAAAAACACCTTTAACATTTTTTTAATAGAAAATACCTTTATGACATTAATGAATTTCTTAAGTATGAAGTTTAAGAGAAGGATTGCTCTAAAATACACTGAATTTAAAAGCCACGACCATGGTCCGCTTCAAAATGATGTTTTCCATTTTTTATTGTTTTGTAAAGAATTCTATAATTTCAATTTATTTTATTAATTGTATCTGATTCAAATTTTAAATGATTAACGAATTTTATATATGACAATTGTAAACATCTATGTAATAACATGCAAATAAAAATAAGTAAGTACCTAAATAAATAAATAAGCTCCCCTCGAGATTTTTAAATGGAATGACCCATCTTCTGGAAACCCGATTTTATTATTATTTGAAAGATTTTTTGTAATAAAGTACCAGGTTTTATTAAAATCGTTCAAGTAGTTTTTGAGATATCAAAGTTCTTTTTAAGAGTATCTTAGAAGAATCCGAAAATAGGCGAATTTGTATTTAAAATGGGTATATCCTATTACATCCACGTCGTCTCCATTAAGCCCCCCATGAGATTTTTAAATGGAATGACCCACCTTTTGGAAAGCTGATTTTATTATTATCTGAAAGATTTTTTTGTAATAAAGTTTCAGGTTTTAACAAAATCGTTTAAGTAGTTTTTGAGATATCATACTTATTTTTAAGAATATCTTAGAAAAATCCGAAAATAGGCGAATTTGTATTTCAAATGGGTATATTCTATTACATCCACGTCGTCTCCATTAACCCCCATCAGATTTTTAAATGGAATGATCCACCTTTTGGAAACCCGATTTTATTGTTATCTGAAAGATTTTTTTATAATAAAGTACCAGGTTTTATCAAAATCGTTTAAGTAGTTTTTGAGATAACATACTTATTTTTATGAATATCTTAGAAAAATCCGATAAATGGGCGAATTTGTATTACGAATGGGTATAGTGTATTACATTCCTGTCGCCCCATTAAGCCCCCACGAGAATTTAAAAGCCACTTTCTCGAAACCTGATTTTATTATTATCTGAAAGATTTTTGTAATAAAATACCAGGTTTTATGAAAATCGTTCAAGTAGTTTTTGAGATATCCAGGTTACTTTTAATAATATATTAGAAAAATCGGAAAATTAGGCGAACTTGTATTACAAATGGGTATAATATATAAGTACCAGGTTTTATTAAAATCGTTTAAGTAGTTTTTGAGATATCAAAGTTATTTTTAAGAATATCTTAGAAAAATCCGAAAATAGACGAATTTGTATTACAAATTTGTATAGTGTATTACATCCCCGTCACTCCATTAAGCCCCCTCCACGATAATTTAAAAGCTACCTTCTGGAAACCCGATTTTATTATTATCTGAAATATTTTTGTAATAAAGTACCAAGTTCTATCAAAATCGTTCAAGTAGTTTTTGAGATAACAAGGTTATTTTTCAGAACATCTTAGAAAAATTCGAAAAATAATCGAATTTGTATTACAAATGGGTGTAGTCTATTACATCGCCTACGTCTTCATTAAGCCCTCTACGAAATATTTAAATGGAATGACCCACCTTCTGGAAACCCGATTTTATTATTATCTGAAAGATTTTTTGTAATAAAGTACCAGGTCTTATTAAAATCGTTCAAGTAGTTTTTGAGACATTAAGGTTATTTTTTAAGAAGAATATCTCAGAAAAATCTGCGAATTTGTATTTCAACTACAAATTTCTTTCCTCCGAAATTTTAATGCAATATTGATCTCCCGTCTCCGTAATTACGAACTTTATATTTTTAGTTTAGCGTTATTGAATGCTTAGGACACTGTTTGAAAATTCCTTGATGGCAAATGTAAAATTACTTGATTTTTTTTATTTTTCTTAAATATCTTTTGTTTCAAGTTTTAATGGTCTCTGTAATTAGGTTTTAAATTTAGCGTACTTGGATAAGTAGGAGTAGTGATAACGGTAGGAACCTTAACAAGGCAACAATTGAATTAAAATTTTTTTTGAAGTTTCTTTACAAAAATCTTCTATTCGCATTTTTAAATTTTTGAAGTTCTGCATTTAAAAAATTTGTTGATGATGGCAGGAACCTATAAAACAAAAACGCCCCAAAATACCAAAAAGTGAGTAGCAATTAAAAGACAAAAATTCCACAAAAAAATTTAACAATTGCAAATTTAGGATTGTACCCTCATATATTTTTTATATGTCAGTAATTCTAGTGCAGTCCTTATAACCTTGGCAATAAATTACTCTAAAGTGCCCTCAGGGGGCGGCAATTTTTTTCAAAAAGGAAAAATTCAACAAAAACATTAAACAATTTTCATTAACTGGAATTGTACCCCCGCATATTTTTTATATTTTTGTCATTGTAAGCCAGTTTTTATAACCCTGGCAAAAAAAAACTACCCCAATGTACCTACCCTCAAGAAATATGTAAAAATTCAGCGTAAACATTAAATGATTGCAAAATTCGATTGTACCCCCCATATTTTTTATGTCCGTAATTTTGGCGCAGTTCTTATAACCCTTGCAATAAATTACCCCAAAGTACTCTCAGGGAGCGAATTTTTTTTTCTAATCGAAAAAATTCAATTTTTTTAAATGTTTGTCATTGTGAGCCAGTTTTTTATTTATAAATAAATTCAGCATAAACATTAAACGATTGCAAAATTGGGATTGTACCCCCCATATTTTTTATGTCAGTAATTTTAGTGCAGTTCTTATAACCCTTGCAATAAATTACCCCAAAGTACCCTCAGGGAGCGGATATTTTTTTTTATCGAAAAAAAATTAACGGATATACCTTTTTTCTAATCGGAAAAATTAAAAAAAAATATTAAAATATTTAATAAAATTTATTTTAAATCAAAATTTAATAAATTTATATAAATTAAAAAAAATAAAAAAAAATTATAAAAATTTTTTTGTAACTTCTTTTATTTCTAATTTTTACAATTTTAAAATTTAAAAATTTAAATTTTTAATTAAGATTTCAATTTTTTAAATGTTTGTATTCAGCCAGTTTTTATAACTCTGGCAAAAAACTACCTCAATGTACCCTCAAAAAATGTCAATTTTTCTGTAAGTGCTAAAAATTCAGCATAAACATTAAACGATTGCAAAATTAGGATAGTACCCCACATATTTTTTATGTCAGTAATTTTAGTGCAGTTCTTATAACCTTTCCAATAATTTACCCCAAAGTGCTCTCAAGGGGCGGCAATTTTTTTCAAAGTGGATAGATTCAATTTTTTAAATGTTTGTCATTGTAGGCCAGTTTTTATAACTTTGGCAAAAAAACTACCCCAATGTACCCTCAAAAAACGGCAATTTTTGTCAAACAAAAATTCAGTATAAACATTAAACGATTGCAAAATTGGCATTGTACCCCCTATATTTTTTATGTCAGTAATTGTACTGCAGTTATTTAACTCTTGCAACAAATGTACCGTCACGAAGCGGAATTTTTTTTCAAATTGCAAAAATTCAGCAAAAACATGATTGTACCCCCGTACATTTCTTTTATTTCAAATTTTAATGGTCTCTCAAATTAAGATTTAGTATCACATTAACAAGAGTTGGTTTGAAATAGTAAAAAATTTAATTAAATATATTTTACTTTCTATTACTTTCATTTTCAAAATGTAAAACCCTGTCTCCCTAATTAAGATTTTCAAAGTCCTAAGTTTAGCCTAATTAAATACGTAGAACGCTATTTTGAGAATCGTGGACGGAAGAAATTTTTTTTTAAATTTTTCTACAAATTCCTTTTATTCGAATTTGAATTAAGTAATATATACAGAGTGTGTCTAAAGATTTAGTAGGTCCTTTGAACAAAAAATGGCACACTACTACTTTTTACTTCGACCGAGATGAAACTTAGCAGGGGGTGAGTTTAGGAAAAAAAGTTATAGGAAAGACCCCGTTTAACTTTCGATGAGGAATCACCTCCTAAATTTCCTCGCATGATTTTGGAAACATCTTGTATTTTGTTATATATATCGTGAAACAAAAATTTACTCACGAGTTATAGCGAGGGTTTGGGTCAGTTGTAGTTATTCTCATTGATATCGTGGGCTTGCTTTTCTACGCTGATGGGTGTTCGAGAAGGCTAAACATACGGTTTATATTCGATCGGAAAGAATTCGGCATCACAGCGCATAGCTGATAGCGCTGCTTCGAAGAATTCAAATTGTAATTAAAATCATTTTTAGCTTCGTTTACTGTTTTATTTCGTCATTCTGCTTTACCAAACTATAGGACTTACAAAAACCAGATTGGTCCATCGAACCGGATTTTCTTTCTAGAGCCGATTTAATTCTAATTATCCAACAGATTCACTTTTCTTTTGTTATTTTAGAATATTGCAAGGGTATAATAATTAATTCGGTCCTTAACAAGTGCTTGCCAGATGCGACAACCGCATTTTTGAATTAGACCGAAAATACCGGGTGTTTTGTAGACTAGTTAATACTGCAACGCCTCATAAAGAGAAGATCTTATTTTGAAATAATATTATTGTGTCAATTCGAGTTTTGAGTTTCGCTCGAGTAAGCGTCGCACAACAATGTCTAGAATATGAATGAAAGGTGTGAAAGAAAGTTTTAAAAGGGGATTATTTGCTACAATGACCCAGCGGGTGTTGCTCACCAGAAATTAATAATAAACAGCGCAAAAATGTCAACAATGTCTCTTTTTCTTCAATACTTATCGGAGGGTTCCGAAATATTTACTTTTGTCACAGATATTAACTTGACGTGTTCCAGGTATGCGCATTTTTTGGCCGAGTTTTTCTCGCAAAATTGATGTAACGGTAGGATATTGAAGAATTTATGCTTTTACAATGGGTAGAAGATGAAAGGGGAAAGGAGGTTGTAGGACTGGTGTACCCATAATTCATTAAAACAATAACTTTCAGACGGCATTCCTGAGCTAAAAAGAAGTGCAACAGGTGTATCTACCTTCGGGAATCGAATCGAGTTCGTTTTATACGCATAGTTTTTCCGCGTATTTCGTAAGATTTTTGTAAAAAGACGCACGTAGCTCTGATAAATTAAACAATCAAATAATCAGCGTACTGACTCACCGAGCACAATTGCATAATTATTACCGGCGCCCCATTTATGGTTTTACTCCTGACGCCATCACTAATTTGATAAAAGCGTTCCTGTTATCACGGATATCGTCAATTATCACACTGTACTATATAACAAACTTATTTGTTATGAGTTGTTTTCGACGTCAATCTTTTTCTAATTCGTCACCCTCCGGTTTGGGGTTCCGAGGAGCTATGGGCGGTCCTCTATTATTTTACGTTTATGTAAAGCCGATAATTTTTTTTCTTCTTAAAAAAAGTAAGTTATGATCTCGTTTAGTCACATTGTATTGTTTCGTTTTGGGAGTGTCCAGAACAAATATATTTTTCGTCATTCTTTATCATTTCTGGAATCTAATGAGCTATATTAGGCGCAGGGCGTGTGCGATCGTATATTATTGAATCATTTTTAACGAAAAATTCTGATTTTTATTACATATACATATAAAGTTTAAAAATACAGTTAATTTTATAATTAAGTTAAAGCACACGGTTTTCGAATAGAGTAATTGGCACAACACTAAGATAAAATAAGAAATTCAATTTTAGCTAGAAAGATCGCAGAAGGTGCAAAAACACTTAACCGTTACTCCATTTATCGCTTTGTCGGAAAATTGAATCTTTGCTAGATAATTGCTATATGTGCTTATTAAAAATAATATTGTATAGGTGGAAATTTAACTTATTTAAAGTTCTGAAGAACTATGTTAAAATGTGGTGAGCACCATCATGCATAAACTTGAGCATTTAAAAAAAAAGTTTAAAAAAAATCAAAATTTCTTTAAAGCTATAGGTATATATTATCAAGAGTGAACTATTTTAAAAATATTTTAAATCATCACCAATATGTAAAAAAAAGTCAATATCTTTTGGCACGAAAAAATTTGTTAAAATTGACAACCAAAAAAATTATCTTAAAGCTATAGATCTGTAAGTATTTAAAAGAGTGGGATTATTTTCAAAATATCTTAAATTATCATCAGTATTAAAAATGTCAATATATTGCAGAATAAAGTCAGTATTAAAATGCCAGTATATTTTAGAATAAAAAAAACATTTTTCAAAATTGTCAAACAAAAACACAAAAACCTCTGAAGCTATAGAACCGTAAGTAAGTAAGATAAGAGTGGGGCTATTTTCAAAATATCTTAAATCATCAATATTTAAAAAAATTTTTTAATGTATTTTATATTAATTGTAGCAAAATTTGTCAATATTGACAACAAAAAAATGAAAAATATCTTAAATTTATAGATCCGTAACTATTTATAAGATTTATAATATTTATTTTCAAAATATCTTAAATCATTATCAGTATTAAAAATGTCAATATATTTCAGAATAGAAGAATTTTTTAAATTGTCAACTAAAAACATAAATATCTGAAGCTTTAGAATCGGAAGTCTTGATAAGAGTGGGACTATTTTCAAAATATCTTAAATCATTTCAGTATTAAAAATGTTAATATATTTCAAAATAAAAGGAAAGTTTTTAAAATATCTTAAATAATCATTAATAATTAAAAACTTTAATATATTGTACACAAAGCAAAATTTGTCAAAATTGTCAACTAAAACATCCGGAAACATAAATAGAATGGTAGTATTTTTCAAATTTCTTATATTATTATTAATATTTAAAAATATTTCAGAATTGTAGCATTTTTGTCATAATTATTTTTAAAATATTTTAAATATCAATATATAAGAAAAATGTTTATATATTTCGGAACAATATTTGTCAAAATTGACAACCAAAAAAACAATAACATCTTTAAAGTTATAGATCCGTAAGTCTTAATAAGGGTGGGTATATATTTCAGAATAAAAGGAAAAATTGTCAACTAAAAATAATAAAAACATCTGAAATTCTAGAACCGGCAGTATTATCAAAATAAAATTGGATAAGAGTGGGACTATTTTTAAAATATCTTAAATCAACATTAGTATTAAAAATGTTAATATATTACAGAATAAAAGAAAATTTTTAAAATATCGTGAATCATAAGTATTGAAAAATTTTTGGTATATTGCAGAATAAAAGAAATTTTTTTCAAAATTGTCAACTAAAAAAAAACAAAAACATCTGAAGCTATAGAACCGAAAGTATTGATAAGAGTGGTCAAAATATCTTAAATCATTATCACTATTAAAAAATGTTAATATATTTCAGAATAAAAAAAAATTTAAATATCTTAAATATAAAAGAAAATTTGTCAAAATTGTCAACCATATAAAACAAAAACATCTTCAAAAGCTATTTGTCCCGAAATGTTATAAAGAACTATTTTTAAAATATTTTAAATCATTAATATGTAAAATATTGTCAACATATTTTAGAACAAAAGAAAGTTTGTCAAAATTGAGAACTAAAAAAAACACTTTAAGGGTACAGATCCGGAATCATAAATAGAGTGATACTGTTTTCCAAATATCTTAAATCATTATCACTATTGAAAAAATTTTTTTATATTTTAGAATTGCAGCAAAATTTCTAAAAATTGTCAACCATAGAAATATTAAAACACCGTAAAACTATAGATATGAAAATATTAACAAGGGTCAACTATTTTTAAAATATTTCAAACAATAATCAATATGTAAGAAAATGTCAATATATTTTAGAACAAAAAGTTGTTAAAATTGAGAACAAAAAAAAAATATCTTAACGCTATAGATCCGTAAGTATTTATAAGAGTGATATTATTTTCAAAATATCTTCAATCATCATCAGTATTAAAATGCCAGTATATTTTAGAATAAAAGAAACATTTTTCATAATTGTCAACAAAAAAACATAAAAACCTCTGAACCTATAGAACCGTAAGTAAGTAAGATAAGAGTGGGGCTATTTTCAAAATATCTTAAATCATCAATATTTAAAAAATTTTTAATGTTTTTATATTAATTGTAGCAAAATTTGTCAATATTGACAACCAAAAAAAAATGAAAAACATCTTAAATTTATAGATCCCTAACTATTTATAAGATTTATAATATTTATTTCAAAATATCTTAAATCATTATCAGTATTAAAATGTCAATATATTTCAAAATAAAAGAATTTTTTTAAATTGTCAACTAAAAACATAAATATCTGAAGCTTTAGAATCGGAAGTCTTGATAAGAGTGGAACTATTTTCAAAATATCTTAAATCATTATCAGTATTAAAAATGTTAATATATTTCAAAATAAAAGGAAATTTTGTCAAAATTATCAACTAAAAAAACATCCGAAACATAAATAGAATGGTAGTATTTTTCAAATTTCTTATATTATTATTAATATTTAAAAATATTTTAGAGTTGTAGCATTATTTGTCAAAATTATTTTTAAAATATTTTAAATAATCAATATATAAGAAAATGTTTATATATTTCGAACAATATTTGTCAAAATTGACAACCAAAAAACAATAACATCTTAAAGTTATAGATCCGTAAGTCTTAATAAGAGTGGGTATATATTTCAGAATAAAAGGAAAAAATTGTCAACTAAAATAATAAAACATCTGAAATTCTAGAACGGGCAGTATTATAAAATAAAATTGATAAGAGTGGGACTATTTTTAAAATATCTTAAATCAACATTAGTATTAAAAATGTTAATATATTTCAGAATAAAAGAAAAAATTTTGAAAATATCGTGAATCATCAGTATTGAAAAATTTTGATATATTGCAGAATAAAACGAAAATTTGTCAATATTGTTATCTAAAAATTCGAAAGTATTAATAAGAATGGGTCTTCTTTCAAAATATCTTAAATCATCAATCAATATATTTAAGAATGAAAGCAAAATTTGTGAAAATTGTCAACTAAAAGACAAAAACATCTAAAGCTATAGATGAGTAAGTATTCATAACACTGGGGCTATTTTTAAAATATCTTAAATCATAAAAAAATGTCAATATATTTTAGAATGAAAGCAAAACTTGTCAAAATTGACAACTGCAAACCAAAAGTGTTATAAATCCGAAAGTATTAATAATATTTGCACTATTTTCAAAATATCTTAAATAATCATCAGTATTAAAATGTCAATATTATTTAGAATAAAAGAAAAATTTTTTAATATTTTCAACAAAAAAAATTAAAAAATTTGAAGCTATAGAACCGTAAGTATTGATAAGAGTGGGACTATTTTCAAAATATCTTAAATCATCATCAGTACTAAAAATTTCTGAATAAAAGCAAAATTATCAACTAAAAAACATAAACATCTAAAGCTATAGATCCGGAAGTATTAATAAGACTGAGACTACTATGCTGATTTTAGTTTATCATTTATTCATGGCCGGTTGCACTAACACAACTTAAATTTAAGGAATGCTTTAAAAAATTGCTGTGGTTTTAACAAATGTATTGCTTAAGTGCCATTAGTATTTAAATAAGTGAGGTTATTTTAATCACAAATAAATAATCTCGAGCGAAATTGGGGTACTGGGGTTTCAGTATTTCAGGTTTTAGATTATCGTTGTGAACTGTCAACTTTAATGGCGTACCTCTTATTTTCTGGATCTCCGGTACTGAATCGGTTATACATTTACCTATTCGATCAAAAGCTTAGTTGTTGACTCTTAAGTCAATTTGTTTTGTTGTAGGTAAGTCGGATGTTTTCGATCCGAAAATAATAAACAATTTTGACCTTGTTATAACTAGTATTTAGATTTATCAATAGTGTTTCGTACATGTACATTAATGACGTAATTTTGAACGCATTACTTCTTAGTGACAATTACTAATAGCTAACTTTCATAATACGTTGGTTAGAAGTTAGAAGTTTTTCTTCAGATATTGAAAATTCTTACCCCTCTTATTTTTAGTTTTGCTGATTAGTTTTTGTTGGAAGAAATAAACAGGATTAACAAAACTTTTTTAGTGGAAGATAGGAGGAAACTACACTCGACAACTTTTTTTATCTAAAAGCTGTTTTCTACATTATTTTTTTATTCAAATTGTCCAAACGTTTACAGTTTGATTATCAAAATCCTAAAAAGTTTACCATACATTATTATGTTTTTTTCTTTCTTTTGTAAACATTTTCTATTATTATTTACCATTTTTGCTTCACGTCTCCAAAATTTGAAGACATGTATCCTACAATTTCCAAACAATTTATGATTCTAATTATATATACAGTATATTTCTCTTTTTTCTAGATTTTTTAATTGTTATTAAATATTCTACAATACTCTGTCTAAATTTTTAGTTGTTATAGACCTTAAATTTTCCCCACCACAGTCTTAAAATAATGTTAAATTTTCTCTCAACCTCACGGTCACCAAAAATGTATTATTTATTTAATTTTTTTTATTTAAAGCTAGAATTATGTAGCCCATTAATTTTCTACATTTTTTATATTTATAAAAAGGTATTTTTTTTTTTTTTTTTTGTTCCTCAACTTCACAGCTCACAAAAATTGCGTTTTTTGAATATGAACTTAATTGTTTTAATCTAAAGCTTGGAATTCTGTACCGCATCACTACTATGATTATTCCCGGTGGTTCCAATCATTACTTTCAAAATTTTTATCTGTTGCGCAATCTTAACAATTTAAATACGATAATCTTTAAAAAATTTTTACATAGTTTTGAAATAATTCAATTTTTTTTTCCTTTTTGTCCTTAATCTCACAGTTTCCAAAAAGCATTTTTTAAAAATTTGATTTTAATTTTTTTTGTCTAAAGCTTGGAATTCTGTATCGCATCACTAGTATGATTCTTTCCGGAATCCCAAAAATACATACAGTCTTGAGAAATAATTCAATTTTTTTCTTTTTTTGTCCTGAACCTCACAGTTTCCAAAAGTATATTTTTTTAAAATTTCAATTAAATTTTTTTATCTAAAGCATCGAATTTTGTACCGCATCACTAGTTTGATTCTTTTCGGAATTTCAAAAATGTATACAGGGTGGTTCCAATTGTTTTTTAGATTGTCCAGAACATTAGGAAATAGTTAAAAACGCATCGCTTTCTTGAGTTACCAACACCGTATAATTTGATGTAGCTCTTTTTTTTATGTTATTTATTTTCAAAATGTAAGTAAACATATTTTTTCGGTGACACTTTATACGTTACAGCGCCTAAGAATGAAACTCATTATAACGTTTCATTATGAGGGTACTGGTTCGTGACAATTTTAATTCTTTTCACCTGAAATGACTTGTAATTATATTTTTCAAGTGGTAAATATAATTAGATAGTATTCTGATTTCATCAAGTATGCTTTGTCGACGTTGGCATGAAAAGTAAAACAAAAGGTTACGCGTATATAAGGTATGTTGCAAAAATTAATTTAATTTTTTCGCCGGTTACGTCAGTATCATGTGTATGAACTTAACAGGATGCGGAAAGAAAGCTGTTTCCGCACAAGTTTTCAAAATTGTATTCAATTGAAAACAAGTGCCATAAGCACAATAAACGGCACGAAATAATTTAGTTCTTATCTTTTTCTAAAAGTTGGCAACTGACCATTACGAAATGTCATTTGGATCGTTCGTCACGCAAAATACACGTTGCATTCTACCTGAAATAAATAAGTTCTTACGTTTTTTTTTAAATTTAAACATTATTAATAAATAATAATTTAAAAATTGATGTATATGTAAATTTTAATTTTGAATAATAATTACGGCTGAATGTCTAATTAAAATTAAATGAAATGTCATGTTTGGTTATAATTTTGAATCACGCGCCATGCACAAATCTATTTTTATTTACAAAAAAAATAAAATCTGAAGCACGCAATTGCGTGCGGAAATGAGTGTTTTACGAACGCGCTTAACAAAATTTTGTGATTCAAATTGTTTTCTTTTCTGAAAGGTATGCGACGTATAATACCTTCTACGAATTCACATTAAATTCAGGTGGAGTTTCCATTACACGATTATCGTGCGTCTATCACCGTTACTTAGATTTAGTTGTGACAAATCATATTTAATTCGAAAATTTAATAACGCGTACGTCCACGTGTTTTCCAAAATTGATAAGAAATCAATGACCCTACAATTCGCAATGCACCTCATTCACACGAATTACTTGACAAACGATAAATTACCACAAATTTGATTCATTTATTTCTAAAAAATAAACTTTACCATGAGTTGCAAAAAAATTGTTCTTGAATTTATGAGTTGATTGTTTTGCTATTTTTGCAAGAAGTTTTTTCTTTGTCGTCTGAAGTTTCGATATTGTAATCGTACTCATTCGTATCTATTGATAAATGATAAGAATAATAACGAGAGCTCTTTGATTTTGAGTAAGGTTAGTGGTTTCCTCTAATATTTGGTGCATTTGTGGTTACCGATAACGATAACACTGATACTTGATTATCACGTTTCAATCCATACCTCTTGAATTAATAACTGAGATAGAGCGCAAAAAATGCTGATAACTTCTGGTTGAATTTGTGTAAAATTTGTTTTCAGTTATTTTGATAAATTCTAAATTATTCTGCAAAATCGGGAAACGATTTGGTTCAGTTTGATAGTGTAACACATTGCCTGAGCGCCATTACGGAAATAAAACATTGAAATTATACAAAAAACTACACGACTTTAAAATTTAAATTTTTCTACTATTTTGTAATCAAAAAGTTTACTGGACTATTTACTACACGTTCCAAAATCCCAAATCATTCTAAAAATGCGTATGCTTGAAAATGACCATAGAGTAGGACCGACATTGAATTAATTATGAGGGTAGATAATAAAAACGAACTTGATTCTTGTGAAAGTTTGGAAATTTTTAGAAACAGAAATTTGCTTATGAATTATGATGATAACGGTCCATTAGGATTTTCGGAATTATTCAACTTTATATAAGAATCAATGAAGTGTAACGATGCGTGACACGCAGATGGTATGTAAACTTCTTATTGTTTTTATTTTTAGTATCGGTTTGCTGATGATGATAGCGTAGCTATTGAAACGCTGCAGTTTAGTGTTCCATGTCTTTGATTCTAAAAATGATGAAACCCTCACTCACCAAAAAGATCTTTAAGATTTTTAAATATTAAACCTTTACTTTTTTGTTTTTTTTTACACTTTTGTTTTTAAAAATCCAAGAGTTTCTACTCATTGTAGACTTTCAAAGTTGAGCTCTTTAAAAAGTTTTAGTATTTTTGTATTTAGAGATTCAAAATTTTTCTTCATAACTACTTTATCATTTTCTTCAAAATTCTGAAACTTTATTTTTTACGTTTTTTTTAATTTTTGTTTTTACACTTACGTTTTTAAAACATTTATAAAACTTCTGCTCTTCAAAAACTTTAATATTTTTGAGATTTAAAATTTCTCTTATATCTACTTTGTTTATTATTTTCTTTAAAATTCTGAAAATTTATTCTTTACGTTTGTTTTTAATTTTTGTTTTTTACACTCTCGTTTTTAAAAAATCTCAAAAGTTTCTACACATTTAACTTTCAAACTTCTGCTCAAAAAATTCTACCCTTTTTTTAATGTTTGGTTTTTTTTACATTTTTGTCTTTAAAATATCTATCAAAATCTCAAAAGTTTCTATACATTTTATCTTTGGAACTCCTGCTCTTCAAAAACCTTAATAATTTATATTTTTGTTTTTAGAGATTTAAAATTTCTCCTCTCGTTTTTTTAAATTTTTGTTTTATTCTTTTAAAAAATTTATAAAAAATATCAAGAGTTTTTACTTATTTTAACTCTCAATGTGTTCTTTAAATACGATGGTATGTATACATTAAAATTTTTGTCTTTAGAGATTTAAATAACTACTTTGTTTATCATTTTCTTTCAAGTTCTGAAACATTATTTTTTACTTTTTAGGAATCTCAAACAAATCTATTTTATTTTGTTTTCTACACATATTTTAATATCTTTCTTTAAACACTGTTTTACTTTTATTTATAGTTTGAATTGTCAAAAATCTTTAATTGTTGTTTACTTTCTATTGCTCTTTAAAACGATACTTTAATATTTTTTGTTTGAGAGATATAAAAACTTTATCATTTCTCATCAAAAATTCTGAAACTATATAATTTTGATTTTAGAATTTCAAAATAACATTATCTTTTTCTACATATCTTTAACTATACTTATTATTGTTCAAAAATTTTTAATTCTTTTTACTTTTGGGTTTTTTACACTTTGTCTTTAAAAATCTTTTAAAAATATCAAAGTTTCTACTTATTTTAACTTTCAAATGTTTTTTTAAAACCTAGTCTTTAAAATTTTTGTCTTTAAATTTAAATAACTACCTTGTTAATTATCTTCAAAGTTTTGAAACTTTATTTATTCACGTTCTTACGAATCTCAAGGTCAGAATTGTATCCTGTTTTCTACACATATCTTTAACTATCCTTCTTTAAACACATTGTTTTCAACTTTTTTTCTTCAAAGGTATTAATATTTCCATTGTCAATTTTTCTAATTTCTGTTTCTTATTATTCATTAGAATCAGTTATGCTACCGGAACTCGTAGTTATTGGAATACCTACATCAAAGTAATTTTAACGTAACAATTACGTGTATTGTTTGCTTTGATAAATTGTAAACATGCAATAGACAGTTTCTATGAATTTTTAACGAGAAATTTGTATTGTATCGAATAAATTTGTTAGTGCATTACAGGTACACTACTCAACTCTCTTTATCACTTATTCTTAATCCTTATTAACAATACATTTGCACTCTCAGTATTCCTTTGCTTTATTCGTGCCGCCTTCAATTACCTGCAGCGAACGGTCATAAACGTCGACGACGAATCTCTAAAATCTTCTTATTTTTCTTTCCCACGAAGGCTTAACAGTTTATTTCATAAATCAACTAATTCTGATTTGACATTTAGCAGTTATTTTGGTAATGGGATTCGGTCACGTTAACAGTTTTCTCTTCTACGAATGATTTAAAAACAATGAAAAATTTACTCTCTTAGTTTGCCCTATATATGTTTGATTACAATATTTACTATTAGTTTTGAAGATTTCCGATTTAAAAAATTTTCTTATTGATTTGTTGAGAAAAACGAAAAAATTACGGGTGTTTTAAATTTTTAATTAATTCGTCGCATTATTTCATAAGAGACTATTTTACATAAAATTTTAATTGAAATTTAACTTCGAGATTAATTTAAAGAATGAAATAGTTAAAGAAATCAATTTTTTTGTTGACACGGATTCGATGGTCGCTATTGATTTCTTTGCGTAACGTTAGGTCAATAACTACTAATTATACACATTATACATCGTGTCCCTTTGGTCTGTAGTACCTCCCTTGCCAGTTTATTTATTATTGATTTTTTTGTTTGGTGCCAAGTTGTTTTTATAATCAAACTCCTTAAACACACAATAAAGTCTAAATGGACATATAAGGCGAACTTTAAACTAAAACAAATTTCTATAGTTAGAGTTACGCAAACAAATCAATAACGACCATTGAATCCATGTCAACACAAAAATTGATTTCTGTAACAATTTTTCTATTTGAATTAAACACGGAGTAAAACTTAATTAAAATTTTTAATACATAAAAATGGTCTTGAATTTTTTTACTTCACATTATCATGTCTGTTTTATAAGATGAAGTTATGGATCAGTTGAAAGTCGAAATTTCTCATTTTACGCCATGTATTATTTCATGAGTGGTATTTTAAAATAAAGTGGCATCATTGGCGTTCAATATGAAATATGGGTTGTTCGTTTTGTGAGTGTTACTTTTCCATGTTCTTACTTTCAATCCGTATTCCTATATTTACGAGGATATATTGAAAAATTCTTAGCCTACTATAGAACCAAACAAAATTTCAATGGCAAAATATTTTATTACTCAACATATTCTCCTCTTAATTGGATACATTTATTACAGCAAACCTGCAACGTCTCTAGACCTTTCAAAAAAATGTTTCTTCTTGCTCTGCAAACCAGACCTCCACAGCTTCTATTACCTCCTTGTTGGAAGAAAATGTACGACCTTTTAAACTTTTTTCAGTTGAGGAAAGAGGTGATAGTCGGACGGAGCCAAATCGGGTGAATAAGGGGGTGTTCTAGTAATTCAAACCCTAAATCACGAATTTTTGCATGGCAACATGAGATTTGTGTGCAGGGGCGTTGTCCTGCAAAAACAAAACACCTTTGGATAGCTTTCCGCGTCTTTTCTCTTTAATATTTTCCCGTAGAGTGGTCAGTAATGTCGAATAGTAATCTCCAGTTATTGTTCTACCCTTATCCAAAAATCAATCATGATTACTCCATGGCAATCCCAAAAACTGAAGCAAGAACTTTTCCAGCAGATTTTGGACACGAAACTTCTTAGGTCTTGGAGAACCAGAGTGTCGCCATTCCATCGATTGTTGCTTTGTTTCTGGATCGTAGAAATGTACCCAAGTCTCATCCATAGTAACAATTCGGTTTAAGAAGTCTACATCGTTTTCAAATCGAGCACAGATCGAACGCGATGCTTCTACCCTTGCACGCTTTTGGTCAACATTCAAACATTTGGGGATCCATTTTGCAGCAATTTTCTCATGTCCAAATTGACGTGAACCATATGATGAACGCGTTCGTATGAAATATTCAGTGCTTCAGATATCCGTTTTAGCCCAATTCGACGGTCTGATAAAATCATGTCATGAACTGCATCGATATTTTCGGGGACTGACACAGAAACTGGCCTTCCCGATCGGTCATCATCTTCAATGGAAAATTTACCTCTTTTGAAGCTTGCATTCCAATTTTGACGGTCGCATACGAAGGACATTGATCACCAAGGGTATTAAGCATATCTTCGTAAATCTGCTTACCTCTTAACCCTTTTAAATACAGGTACTTGATGATGGCTCGATACTCCAATTTTTCGATTTTCACAATTTCGGTGGACATCTTTTTCATTTAATTTATTGCGTGACTCTGGTTTACTTTTTGACGTCAAACTTTACACTGACACTTCTAATAAGTTATTGTTCGTTGCTATGGTAACGCAATATTTTGTTTATGCAAGGAACTGGTCTAGGCTAACTAGATATCAATACATCCTCGTATATAAACAGATAAAAAGAGTTAGACACTTTCGCTATACATTAACAAAAATGGGACGCAACAGAATGCACATAAGTTACCTATCTCTTCCAGTGCCGTAACACTTAAATCTTTATATAAAAGCTAAAACTAAAAATTAAACAAATTTGTTAAAAGTAACTAATAGTTTTACACTAATTTGGTCGAAAAACTAATTATGATCGAATGGTTCGGCGTAAAATATCGGATCCATTAATCCGTTTTTATTAATTTGACTTCTATAAAACCAATCAATTTGCTAATTGATTATTTGATAAGTATGGCAACTTGAGTAGCATCATGTGTCCCAAAATTTGTTATAAATGATTTATTAATCAAAAATATGATCCCGCAATAAGTTTTTATTAAGTTGACTTCTAAAAAACCGATCAATTTTCTAATTGATTATTTGAGAAGTATTGAAACTTGAGTATCATCAGGTGTCATAAAATTTGTTATAATTAATTATTAATCAACAGTTTGATTCCGCAATAAGTTTTTAATAAATTGACTTCTATAAAACCCCTCAGTTTTGTAATTGATTATTTGAGAAGTATGACAACTTGAGTAGCATCAGGTGTCCCAAACTTTCTTATAAATCATTATTAATCAATAATTTGATCCCGCAATAAGTTTTTATTAAGTCGACTTCTATAAAACCGATCAATTTTCTAATTGATTATTTGAGAAGTATTAAAATTTGAGTACCATCAGGTGTCACAAAATTTATTATAATTAATTATTAATTAACAGTTTGATTCCGCAATAAGTTTTTAATAAATTGACTTCTATAAAACCGATCAATTTTCTAATTGATAATTTGAGAAGTAGGGCAACTTGAGTAGCATCAGGTGTCCCAAAATTTATTATAATTAATTATTAATCAATAGTTTGATCCCGCAATAAGTTTTTATAACTTTTACTTCTGTAAAAAGGGTCAATTTTCGATTTGTTATTCGAGAATTACTACAACTTTGGTATCATCAGGTGACATAAAATTTGTCATCAATAGTTTTATCCTGAGATAATTTTTATTAATTTGTTTTAAAATAATTTATATGAATCGGATCAATTTGGTAATTGATTACTTCAGAAGCACTACATCTTGAGGCCAAAATCTATTAAAATTAACAGGATTAATTAATAAAATGAATTTTATAACACCTATCAATTTTTTAATTGATTACTTGAGAAGTACTACATCTTCAGTACCATCAGGTAAAATAAAATTAATTATTAGTTTGATCCTGCCATAAGTTTTTATCAATTTGTTAATATTTTTAAGAAATGAACTACTGCTAAAGGTCAAAGTTTATCTGGTAATATAAGAAAACACTAAATACCAAGCTCCTTCATAACAAACCAGACATAAAAAGTTCTTTTGTTTAGTTCTATCCTACTTCCTTATCCAAACAAGTAAAATACAAATCTATTTAAGATATATCTTTAAAAATATTTTTAAAATGTATTACCAAAAACGATGTATATACTAAGTTTTATAAAAATACAATGAATATCTAGTTTTTGAGATACCTTGTATAAATGAGAAATATTTTTTGTTTAATTATTGTCTATTACCGCAACGAGAAAAGTAAAAAAAAGTTCAAAGGAAAAGTATTCAAGAGATATTTTCAAAAAACATTTGTAGTCCGCTTCCATATTGTATTGTTCATCTCAGCAAACTTTATTTCAGAATTTTTTAAACAACTTCCATGCCTTAATTCAAAACATTAAAGATACGATTTTGACAAGGGATCAATGATAGTATCTTTGATTTTGAAGTTCACAAAAAATGTATATACTTATACAGCGTGTCCCCTGATTGTTTGGTTGTCTCTTCAAAAAGAGAAAAATACTCGAATTGAATTATGAGCCCTGCTTTGTTGGAAACTAATTTCTGACCTAATTTTAGTTTTGAAAATCAAAGGTGCCCTTGAAATTTCCAAAAAACGTTTTTTTCACAACAGTAAAGTGCTTTTTTATGACCAAATACGCACAAATATTATTAAGAAAAGTTGTTTAGGATGAAAAACTGAGTAAACGTGCAAAATTTCGAACTCCTGAGCCTACTTTGGTGATGTTTTTACTTTTTAATTGGATTTTTTGAGGAAATCCGAAAAAATGTTATTTAAAAAAACTTGAATTTGAAAAAATTTGAAGTCGATAGGAACATGAAAACCATGAAACTGTCGCGATTTTAAAGAATTGAGTCCAACAATCGGTTAATGAAAATGTTTTAAAAATTGATTTTTATTATAAACAATAAAACTTCAGAATTTTAAAGATATGGATGCAAAACCGATTAATAAAAATGTTTTTAACTTTAGATATTAATTTTGTAGGTATCATTATCCACAATTAAAATTAAAGATACAGAATTCGTAATATTCTTTTTGTAAAACATATTTTTATCCTACATATGTCTTTAATTTTTTTTTGTAAAAAAAACTTACACTCTCAGTACAAATTACGTTGTTAAAAATGTATTAGACAAAAATATTGTCTAGAATTAGAAATTATTATAGTAATATTGTAAAGTAAACAATAAAATTCTCGCTATTTTAAAGATATGGGTGCAAAAACTAGGTAAAAATAAATTAACAGTAAAGATACAGAATTCAAAATACTTTTTTTTGAAAATATCTTTAATCGTAGGTATTTCTTTTAAATTTTTTTTGTCTAAAATGACTTTCATATCAGAAAAAAAAAATACTTTGTTAAAAATGTGTTAGATAAAAATATTGTCTAGAAATATATTATTATAGAATTATTGAAAAATAAACAATAAAATTATCTCGATTTTAAAGATTTGGGTGCAAAAACCGTTTAATAAAAATGTCTTTAACTTTAAATTAAAAATAAAGATACAAAATTTAATATCCTTTTTTTGAAAATATCTTTAATAGTAGTTTTTTTTAGTTTTTGTAAAATAATACCTCAAAAAACTACGTTGTTAAAAATTTGTTAGATAAAAAAGATTGTCCTGAATTGGAAATTATTATAGAATTATTGTAAAATAAACAATAAAACTGTTGCGATTTTAAAGATATATGGGTGCAAAAACCGGGCAATAAAAATGTCTTTAACTTTAAATATTAATTTTTAGGTGTTATTACTACCTACAATTAAACATAAACATACCGAATTTTATATCCTTTTTGAAAATATTTTAAAAGTAGGTATTTTTTTATTTTTGTAAATAACATTTAAAAAAAATTACGTTGTTAAAAATGTATTAGATACAAAATATTGTCTAGAAATATACAGAGTGGTCCAAAAATATAGGTCCCAAACTAGACTACGCTACTAAGCATAAAAAGTTATGAAAATTTTTATTATAAACTTTTGTTCAGTTGGGCTTACTTAGGAGGTATGGCCCTGTAAAGTTTCAATTTAAAATTGTTTTTTTATTATCTCAGAAATGGGTGAAAGAAAAAATTTATAAATTTATATGGTAAAATACGTTATTAAAATTTTTCAAAAAATATATTAAGCAGTAGCTTAGATGCCGGGGTAGCTGTGGGGATATTATTAAAAAAAATGTAAATCTTAGAAATTTTGATCACCTTGTACGAATTTTGGAATAAGCACTTTATTACGGACAAAAATGTGTTCTTTCAATTTTTTCGTTTGATTTAAAGCAAAATACAAATTTTAAATAAATAATAGGTGGCTTTTTGAATTAAACAACTGCAATTGTTTTGATAACCGTAGTTGTATTTTTATTTTATTTTTATAACTTAAATGTCGATAAAAGAGTTAAAAAGTTCAAAATCATGGCATGTGTGGAGTCACAAGGGCAACATTTTGAGCATTGAACATTTGTAAGATGTTATTTTTTTTTATTGTTGATATTTATTTTTAAATAAATTTATAAAATAAAAATAATAAAATTTTGAGTTTTACACTTGACAACTTGACAGTTATAATTTTGATGCGAAAAAACAGACATTAAAGAAAAATTTTAATAACTTTTAATGCTTAGTAGCGTAGTATAGTTTGCGACCTATATTTTTGGACGACTCTGTATATTATTACAGAATTATTGAAAAGTAAACAACAAAATTGTCGGTTTTAATTTTTGTTCCTTTTAATAAAAATGTCTTTAACTTTAAATATTAATTTTTAGGTATCACAATTAAAAATAAAGGTACAGACTTTTGTAGGTATTTCTTTAATTTTTTGTTTACATATCTCGAAACAAATTATGTCGGTAAAAATGTATTAGAGAAAAATTAATGTCAATAAAAAAAAACTAATTGTAATTAACAATTCGATTCAATAATATTAACTTTGGTCAATTTATTTAAGAAACCTCCCGTACCATAAGATAAAGTTACTATTAATCAATTTTTTGTTAATGATTGTTTAAGTTAAGTACAATTTGTGTACCATCAGATCTAAAATTTGTAATTCTGTACGTTTTCAAAAATTACATAGTTATTGCTAACTTCTTATCATGTAATTGGGACACCCTGTATAGTATAAACTACTTGTTTAATTTTTGTTCCATCTTAATATTTTAAAATAAATATTTTTACTTGTTTTAAATCGAAAAATTGTTCGAAAGGAAAATGACTTCAGGTAGCAGCGGGTGATCGCATGAATATGCGATAGTTTTTCAGGTGACAAATGCGTCCACCTCTACAGCGTCGCTCGTACGCGCTCGCCGACGATCGTCGTCCTCATTGGCACGCTGCTCTCTGACCGTCAGTTCAAGTATAGGTTTGTAACGTGTCGATCGTAGTACAGCGTGTTCTTCGTGTAATAAAATTCGCTTTGACAAAATTTTTTTTACCGCAAATTTTAATGCAATTCCAGACATTTTTTTTTTATTAATTTGACCATTAATCAAGACGGTCGCTGTGTTTTTCGATAAGTTTATGCTAGTGCCAGTAGTGTTCGACGAATTTTTCTCTTCTTCTTCTTGTGTTTTTCATCGCCAATGTAAAGTGACAGCAAGATATGTGACTTTTGTGCGATACTACAATGAGAAAGGGTGATTTTAAGACGCTATTATCAATGATAGACACCTGAGCCCACGTCTATGTTTTCGAGATCTATTTCACGTAGGTATTATTCGTGGGTGTCCCGACTAGAATATTATACTGTTAGTTATATGTAGATTTTTCTTTTGGTAACGTGTTTTATTCTATTCTTCGTTGGACATTGTTGTTACATTTCGTATGTGTGGTCTTTAGCCTTTTTTCCGCGAGCCATTGTCAAGTTTTTTGACCTAACCAATAACTTTTTTATAGTCGCACAGCTGATGTAGTTCCGTAACGAGCTTTTGGATAAACATTACACAATATTATAACTTTGAACGAGAATTTTTTGAATAATTGCCAGTTTTTCCCCATCTTTGGCCATCGATCTCGATCGACGCGAAATCGATAACTTTCGCTTTTTCGAGTTTTCCCAAAAAAAAACGTGACCCAAATAAATATTAACAAAATTTTTCTTCTAACGACATCGCTAAAGTAAATTTCCATAACGTTATCTTATCGCAATGGCGGCGATAAAAGAAAATCTTGGATGTTGACATTTTTTTTTGACGGCACACTTTGATCTCGGATGTGCAAATTTTTTTTTTTAATCCTTTTTACCTGCAGTTTATGACTACTTGTTTCGGTCTCTGATCTTTGCCACTTTTTAAATCCTCGCCTGTTCAGTTTGGCTTTAGTTTTTAAGCTCATTGTGTTAGTTAATCCGATTTTTGTTTAGGTCGTTTTGCACACGAAAAAAATAACGTCAAGGATTTGGGGATTTGCAAATGCAGCTGCATAATTTTTTTAGTTTGTCTGTATCTGCTAAAGCTAAAGGTTTCGTTCAGTTATTTAAAAAAAAAGTAAGTTTCTATAATTTTCATAATACAGGGTGGTTTTTTTACAAATAATTTTTGTTCAAGAATGGCTGATTACATTTCTCAACGAAAACTCAAAACCTTGCTTAGTATTTGAAAATTGGATGTCTTCATAGGAAAATAGGATAATTTACCCCCTTTTCTAAGTTACTTTCTCGAAATCAATTAAAGTTTATTAAAGGTCGCATTCTTCCATCCGCTTCCGAAAAACTGGACAATCTTTTTTTTTAATCTTGATTGGTTGTGACTTCAATCTGATCAATTGACCCCAGGAAACGGAATTTAAAAAATTCGTTTTTAATTTAAAAGCTGCTTCTGTTTGGTTATGTTCGCAGTTGATTTAAAATTTTATTAATTCACTTATTTTTCCACTTTTTCAAAAATTTTTGAGAAATTTGACTCCCATTTTGCTTTCAAAAAATTTGAAATTTTTAGACTTTATTTTAAAAACATTTGGTTGGCTGTGATCATGACTGAAATTGTTTTTCCGACTTTCATTGATTCAAGTTTGGGAACGCAAGTAGAAAGGATTTTAAAAAAAATCCGGTTTGCAATTAGAAAGATTGCATTTCCTTGAATCTTGAATATTTTGATTAGCCGGTTTAGATTTTTATCGATTCAAACTTTATGCTTCCTTTATTATAATCTTGAAATTTAAAAAAAAATGTTACTGAATTTTGAACAATCGTCATGATTCTGTTTAAAATTATTAGTATTTTTCAAAATTTTTATTACTCAAAAATAAATTTTTAAAGAACGATTTTTAAAATTAAATGAAATTGTTATTAGTTAATTGAATTCAAGAAATTCATTGTTTGAAAAGTTTAGGTTAGTTGTAAAGTTTTAACTGTGTAATTTTTTCAAAATTTTCGGATTTTGTTTTGAAAATTTAATATAAAATATTTCGGACGCTTGGTACAGGAATATCAATTTTTTATGTTTAGTATTTTATTGATTTTTTTTTAAATTTGTTTTCTATCTTTTTCAAAATTTCGGTTTGCTCTTTTTTTTTTTTTAAATTAAATTTAAATTTACAAATTTCGGTTTGTCGTACAGTTGTAAGTCTCTCTTTTGTTTTTCAAAATTCGGCCTACTGGTTTTTAATCAATTTAGAATATTTCGTATTCTGACACAAGAATGCCATAATCGTATTCATTTGAGAAACTTAATACACGTGGATTATTCAAAAAGTTCCAGTTTCCAAACTGCAATATAGTATAATATTATGGTATTTTTATTTTTCAAAAAATTCGATTTTTCTTAATAATCTGCAACTTTTGTTTGTCATTTAAAAACTGCATTTTTTGAACATTTTCGTTTGTTATTTAGGTTTTTTTTAAAATTTAGTCTTCACCTTTAGTATATACAAAAAAGATATTTTTCTGAATTTAAGCTGTTGTGTAGAACTAAACAGAAATTTGTTAGATAATTAACTTACAAGGTTCATTCGTAAAATTCGGGTTTGTCGTACAGTACCCCCTTTTATTTTTCAAATTTGGCCTACTGGTTTTTAAAATTCAATCTAGAATATTTCGGACTCTGTTACAAGAATACCATAATCATACTAATTTGAGAAACTTAATACACGAGGATTGTTCAAAAGTTTCGGTTCCCAAACTGAAATATATAAATTTATTTATTTATTATTTAAAGCCTTAGATTTTTAGAAATCAACTTACGAGGATCGTTCGAATAATTTCGGTTTGTCATACAGTTTTAACTCCCCTTTTATCTTGCCCTACCAGTTTTTTTTTTGAAAATCCAATTTAGAATGTTTTGACTTAGATGAATGCCATAGTCATATAAATTTGAGAAACTTAATACACGAGGATTATTCAAAATTCCGTTTCAAATTGTAATATATATTTTGAGTTCCTCTAATTTTCATTTTTCAAAAAATTTTGACAATCGATTCTTTTAAAAATATGCGAAGACAGTTTGTAAATTTTAGTTGGTCATTAGAAACTGCATTTTTTTGACATTTTCGTTGGTTGTTTATAATTCTTTATTTTTTTAAATTTAGTCTTCACTTTACTATTCAATTGGGCGATTTTTATTCAGAATTTAGGTAGTTTTTAAAATTAAACGAAATTATTATTTAAAACCTTAGATTTTTAGAAAATCAACTTACAAGGATCGTTCAAAAATTCCGGTTTGTCGTACAGTTTTAACCATTCTTTTATTTTTCAAAATTTGCCCTATCGGTTTTTTTTTGAAATTCTAATTTAGAATGTTTCGGACTGATAAATGCCATAATCATATTAATTAGAGAAATTTAATACACGAGGATTATTCAAAAATTTCGGTTTCATAATTGCAATACATATATATTTTGGGTTCCTCCGATTTTTATTTTTCAAAAAATTTGGACAATACATTCTTTTTAAAAATCTTCGGAGATAGTTCGAAAATTTTGGTTTGTTAAAAAAAACTGCATTTTTTAGACATTACCGTTAGTCGTTTAGAATTCTTTATTATTTTTTAAATTTAGTATTCACTTTTTTTCAGAATTTAGGATGTTCTTTAAAATTAAACCTTAGATTTTTAGAAATCAACTTTAGATGATCGTTTGAAAAATTCCGGTTTGTCGTACAGTTTTAACCCCTTCTTTTATTAAAATTGAACAGTGATGGATCCATTAATGTATTGGTAATTTTTAATAAAAAAACTTCATTCAAACCCATACTAATTATTTATTATTTTGTTTTTCAAAATTTTCATTTTCATTTTCAAAATCTATTTCTGAACAACTTTTCTCTTAGGCATTTTTCAATATCTTGTCATCAAACCTCACTTTTTACATATTTAAGGGTTTTTTTAAATTTGCCGCCATGACAGTGGTCACATGACATTTTTCAAAGTGCTTTTTTGTCATTCGATATGCTGAATTCATTTGCCAAAAGAAATTTTTGGATATCTCAATTACAAAAATTTTTCCCATTTGATGAAAACTCTTTGACGGTCACTGTATAAGATTTTGAGTTTCTCCTATTTTTATTTTCGGACTTTGTTACATGAATACCGTAATCATATTAATGTGAGATATTTAATACACGAGGATTATTCAAAAAGTTCCGGATTTCAAATTGTAATATGTTCTGCGATCCTTTGATTTTTCAAAATATTTTTGACAATTGATTCTTTTTAAAAATCCGCAAAGCCAGTTCGAAAATTTTGGTTTGTCAAAAAAAACTGATTTTCGACATTTTCATTAGTGGTTTAAATTTTTATCTTTTTTCTATTTGTCTTCACCTTTACTATAAAAATTTTTTTTTCTGAATTTAGGATGCACTTTAAAAAATTAAACGAAATTTGTTAAAAATCTTGGTTTTTAGATAATTAACTTACTAGGTTCGTTCGTAAAATTCCGGTTTGTCGTACCGTTGAACCCTCTGTTTATTCTCTAAATTGGCTGCCAGTTTTTTGATACTACATCTAGAATATTTCGGATTATGTTACAAGAATGCCATAATCATATTAATTTGTGAAACTTAATACACGAGGTTATTCAAAAAGTTCCGGTTTTAAATTGCAATGATTATATATTTTGGTTCCCCAATTTTATTTTTCAAAAACTTTGACAATCGATTATTTTTAAAAATCTACGGAGATAGTTCAGAAATTTTGGTTTGTCAAAAAAAACTGGATTTAGAATATCATCGTGGTTTAGAATTTTTGATTTTTTAAAAATTAGTTTTTACCTTTACTACCCATAAATAAACGATTTTTGAGAATTTAGGCTTCTTACCAGAATCATTCGAAAAGTTCAGGTTATACGGTTTTAACCCTCTCTTTTATTTTTCAAAATTTGGCCTACCGTTTTTTTTAAATTCAATCTAGAATATTTCGAGCTTGTTACATCAATCTCATAATCATATTAATTTGAGAAACTTGATACACGAGGATTATTTAAGTTTCGGTTTCCAAATTGCAATGTATTAGATTTTTTTAAAAATTTAGTTTCTATTTTTTACTCCAAGAATGTTTTTTTGAGAAATTTTGCAAACATACCCCCGCATACCACAATTTTGATTTTTGATAATTTGGAAGATCGATTACCGTTTCGAAATCGATTTATTTTTGACTCCCGATCTCGACTTCGAAATTAAATTAATGCACGAGAATTATTCAAAAAATTCCAAATTGCAATACTAGTTTTCTAGACATATCTTGGTTGGCTGTGACTTTTAAATGAAATTGGTTCTCAGATTTCTTGGAGTATTCAAACATTTTGGTTTGTAATTTAAAAAAAATATTTATTAGTTGGTTGGTTTATAATTTTACGATTCAAAACAATTAAGCCTTCCTCTGTAAAATTTAAAAAACTTCAAAATTTGTGGGGTTTTAAAATTCTAAAAATTGATTTTTTTGGAGTTTGAATTAAACGGAATGTTATTTAATCCGATCCGGTATTTGTTTTTTTTTTAAAACTTGTATACGATCGGTTCGGTTTTTCAGTTTTATCAATCCGACTCTAGAAACTCCGAGAGAAACTCAATGTATGACGATTGTTAAAAATATTTAGTTACATTTATTTACTCTCTTTAAAATTTGAGAAAATGTTCAAATTTTTAAAATGTATTTTGAAGATTTTGAAATTAAATGAAGTTGTGCCTTAGAGCTTTTATCAATCGATGTGTACGAGGCTTATTCAAAAAAATTTTGTTTCTAATTAAAAATTGCCGTTTTGTTTTCTTTCATTTCAAAAAGTTACAATTTTTCTATTTATGATTCTCACAAAAATGTTTAAGAAATGAAGAGTATAATTAATTTTTTTTTAAAGGTTTTATTTTTCAAAAAATTGTACAATCCACTATTTTTTAAAAATCATGACTACCAGTTCGAAATTAAATAAAATTGTTCTTCAGAACTTTTTGTTGAAAAACTTTCGGTATAATAAATGAACAAAAATTTGCCAAATATTTTACAAAGTTTCAGAGTACGAGAATTTTTGAAAATAAATCTATTTAAAAAAAGTTGTTAAAATCTTTACTATTTTGAAAGTTTTTTACTCTGTCTTCAGGAAACTTTAGTTTTTTTAAAGGAAATGAAATTTGAGAAACTTGAATGTACGAGGATTGATCAAAACATTATGGTATGGACAAACTTGAGAAAATCTTACAATCAATGAAAAAAATTTTTTGATTGATTGTTTTTTTAAATCGTGGTTATGATTACAAGTAAATGAAATTCTTCTTCAGACCAATTAAATTTCAAAAACTCAAAAGTACGAAGATGCTTAAAAATGGTTTTAGTAAACTTGAATAAAATTGTTTTTTCGTTTTGAAGTTGAAAAACTTGTACGATCGATTATTTTCGAAAATCTTCAAAGTTCAAATACTGCATTGGTTGTTCAATACAATCGGTGAAATTGTTGTTGAGTTGTTTTATCAATTTAATTTAACTAACTCAATGAACAAGGTTTCTTTAAGGAATTCAATAATTTTTGTCTCTCTCAAAAAAATTGGACGATAGATTTTTGTTAAAGCTTGCTATGAGTCTATGATTTTGACAAACTCAATGTATCAAAATTGTTCAAAATGTTCGCTATTAAACATTGAAAAGTTGATTTTTCATTTTTGGGTTTCAAAAAATGATCGTTTTTTAAATCTGGACCGTATTTTCGAATTAATGAAATTGTTTTTGAAGATATTTATTGCAAAGGGTGTGATATACCAATTGAAAAAGTTGCAACATCTTAATATTTAAATAATTTTCTCAGAAAAGTTAGATTATTTTTTTAAAAAGCTTGGATCGATTTTTTTGAAATCTCAGCTGCGATTTCGAAATTAAATAAAATTGTGTTTATTCAATTTGAGTAACTTAGTGTACCTTTACTTTTCAGATATCTCTTATTAACTCAACAATACTTCTTGAAAAGGCGGCTTACTAGAAACAGGGGTGGTGGGTGGGTACTGTAACTTTCGAAATTTGATTATTGGACGAATGTTTTCGTTTTGCTTTTCTGAAAAAACTGGAACTATGTTTGAACTAAATTTGAAATTTCAAAACTATGAAAAATGTCTCATTCACTGACACATTTCTATACCAATTCTTTATCTCTTTATGTTTTGATTTTTATATCCAAGTTTGTGTTTTTCTTTATTTTCACTTTCTTTTTCTTGTCTGTATTGCCATCGTCAATCGTCCCAACTCTAAGTGTTATTCTCTCTTTTTCTTTTTCTTTTCTTTCTTTCTTTCTTCTTCAATTTCAAAGTTTTCTTTTATTTTTTTTTTCTATTTTTCCAATATTATTATCATTGTTTTAGCATGTTCAGCTGTGTATTTCTCGTCTTTAACAGTGTTTGAATTCATTTATTTCGTTCATTTCTTGCTTCTTCTTCAATTTCAAAGTTTTCTCTCTTGATTCTTCCTTCCATTTGAATGAATGAATGAAAAAACACAGAATTAAATTAATTTTAAATTGAATTATCACAACGCTTGTTCAAAGTGCGTGTCGTTGGCATCAATGCATTTTTCACATCTTCCCGCTAGGGGGCACTTTTAATCCATATGACACTTCGGCTTTTATTTTTGATGTACTTTCCATCCTTTAAGTTTCCTACTATCAATTCGGACCACCCTGTATTATCATTATCTGCCTTTTCAGTTGTATATTCTTCGTCTTTAACGTGTTTTAATTCCGATTTGAATATATCTGTCCATTCGTTCATTCCTTGCCTCTTTTTATCTTTGCTTCAATTTCAAAGTTTTCTCTTTTTGATTTTCCTTTCCAGTTTTTGTAATGCATTGTCTTTGTTCTACCTTCGTGTATTCCTCGTTTTTAAATTGGTATTCCATTTTTTTCTAATTTATTATCTCTCTTTCGCTTGTTCAGTTATATATATCTCGAATTTTTGTAAAATTATATATACTGGGTGTTTTCAAAAAGTATTGTGTCTACAATAACAAAAGCTTGCGGTCGAGGAATACCGGGTTTTTAAAAAAAAAAATTAAATGCGTACATCTTTACTACGAAATCAATGTTTAATTACGCTAAATAGAAGCAATTACCGCTTAATTATTATAATCTACATTAAACGGCATGTTAAATTGAATATATCTGTGAGAGTTGTGGCTTTTGTTCGACACTGGAAGAGGTAAAGGAAAAAAAACAAACTCGCGTGATTTCTCACGCTTTGTTCTCTGTTTAGGTGATTCTTGTGAGAGAAGGACGCCACCTGTTTTTTTTATAAGGTCCCCGCGACCGTAGATAAATTCGTTTAATCGTTCGCCGGCTCTGTAATAAGATGACAATGAGATGCCGATTTGAGAGAGGCGCCGTCGGATTTTTTCGGAAATTCCGGCGAGGCACCCTGTATAACGTGGGTTATTTGTAGGAAGCGAGGTTAAATTATGTCACTATAGAAAGATTTTTAATAACTAATTAATTAAGTCGTGAGAAGATAAGATCGTGGGCGCCACGAAATTTATTGCTCTTTCTAAAAGAAAAACAAAGATTTGATCTCTTTTCAAATTAATGACCGCGATTGATCCAAAGCATCCCTTTATGCAATCTCATTATTATGTAGAATGTGAAAGACAAACAGCGGAAAAGAATGTTGCGGATGCGTTTATTGTTTTTTATGTTTAAAAAAACCTAACACTTTCTATTACGTTTCTTAATTCAATGGTTTTTCTTCATTTACAGTGGCGCACGTGATGTGGGCAGCATGGGGTTGGGGGCGGCGCCCTTCCGGAAATGTAACTCCTCTGCTACTTGTACTACGGTGCCTGTCTCAAGCCCTCGCCACCGGCTTTCACCGTTTCCTAGCCAGGTTTTCAGGTTAGTAACTTTTTAATTTTTTGAACAAAATATATAGTTTCGCGTCCACCAAGTGAAAGCAACAGTTATGTTACGCTATCTTGATTAGGCGTGAAACGAACTGTTTTACGTTAACGTTCTTTATTTCGCCTTTTTCAACATTTAATGGTTTAAAAAGTGCACAATTAAATATTAAATGTACGCGGCACGCGTGAGCAGAGTACCACCTACTAACGACCACAATTGGGCACTTCCTTTAAGAATTACCACGTACACATGCATATACAATATCCATCCGTGGGACTTTTTCACTTATGCTTTAACTACCGACAATTTATTTGCGGTTGTTAAATTACAAATTTGACCCATTTATTTTTGAACAAATCGTTTTAGGCCCGAAGATTCGCGCACGGGCACGAACGAGTTTGACGGAAGTTGCCGATAACGAAACCCGAACGATGATTGCACAATTTTATTACGTGCATACGATTTACGTAGGTAGAAAATCTGTAGGTATTTTAATGATTTAATGTCATTGTCAACCTTGTTAAATCGCTCCAGATGGTTGCTTGTATTACGCAAGTAATTATTGTGACGCCATTTTTTTCATTAAGTTTTTGATTGTCGACTCTTTCAAGACACGCTATATTCCACTTTCGCGTCCTTGCCGGTAGCGATAGACAGATGGCGGACCACCCACTCCACAATCGTGAGCATTCGAAGAGGAATTATTATTATTGCGCTACTTGTTTCGATTTTGCTCGATGTTTTTCTTTACATCGAAATTACTCATTATCGCCGCGCGTCACGAAACACATTCGCGTATCAACAGGTGCGAATAAAATTTTAAAATTTATGAATCAGAGCAGGTTTATTTGGAATCGCTCCAAAGTCGCATTTTAAAAATAACAATTCGACGATTGTTTAGATTTTCTGTTATTATTACTGACTGAAATTTCCGCGTTGCACAAGCGAAAAAATGTGGCCAAATTTTTTTGTGCCGGAACGAACGTAA